>BJCN01007682.1:1876-20451 GCA_018326445.1 Flaveria brownii | reverse complement strand
AACACGAACACGAACACGAACACGAACACGAACACGAACACGAACACGAACACGAACACGAACACGAACACGAACACAAACACGAACACGAACACGAACACGAACACGAACACGAAGACGAAGACGAAGACGAACACAAAGACGAAGGCCATCTATCTTACAACGCATGTATACTTGGAACCTCTTTGTGGGAGGTAATCAAATTAAATCAAATCAAATCAAATCAAATCAAATACCCAAGTCCAGTCTAGTCGGATCATCGTCTGTGTATTCGATCACATTGATTCTGGATGCAGGATTAGGACAGACTACAGACGACACCAACTTGCTAGAAGCTTTTAGCGCGTTTGGGGAAGTCTCTCAAGGTAGATTTGAATTTGTACACTCTTTGTTTTATATATTTAATGGCAGATTAATAGACTATGGTGAATTCCATCTTGGATGATATAGTTTTTCTTTTTGTTTATTAACAAAGACGTCTGATTCGAATGAAAGTTATTTTCTGTCTGTCTCATGGCGGGCGCTTTCTTATGATATGCAACAGCTGGAGTAATGAAGAATAGGAAAACTGGCAGGTCTAGAGGTTTTGGCTTTGTTACGTTCGTAGACTATAATGCTGCTTGGGATGCAATGGGAGCCATGGATCAGTGGGTAATTTCGTCTTTAATTTCTTCTGGTTATTTGGTTTTATAAGTCCACCTATGGAAGCTGCAGTTTTGTTTTGTGTCGTATATCTTCAAAGACTTTGTCAAACTACCTTCTAGGCTTCCATAGAGACACTCAAAACTGATAACATGGGCAATGATAATGGATAAACAAGACATGAAAGCTTTTAGAAAAGGAGGTGTTACTATATGCATGGAATAAATGTTTGCCAATATTTTGCTCAATATGTGTTGTTAAGTAATGAACAAAATGTGCAGGAGTTGCATGGCCGAACGGTGACTGTGTGTTTGGCCAAGGATAGTATTGATCGAAGTCCGCCGGCAGATCCATTTTGTAATTTTTTTGTGGAGAGGGACCATGTTTGGCCTTGGGACGAGCCATAGAAGGAAGCTACATGCTTTTTGCACTTGTCTGAGTTTATTATTAACCGGACAACTTATCTTATTATATTTTGTCATTTTCAAAGGTGTTAATTTTTAGCAATATGCAAACTTTGAATCTTACAACTTCATTCATGCTTGTAACAAAAGTTGGTGTTCGTTCTTGTTAAATTAATTATTGAATATGTTAAATTAATTATCGATCGATCATTGCGGCAACATTTTTCGTTGCAGTGATCAATAAAACTTTGAATGGCCGCAATACAACCACACAATTAAACTTTGATTAATGAAAAAGTTTCTTGAATCATCACTGAGATCAAGACTGAAAATCCAACATCTTATTCAAAACTGTGAAATCACTTAAACAATTCAAATGTTGTGCTTGATAGTGAAAGCAACCGCGTATACAATTAAAAGGGCGTACCCGGTGCATGAAGCTCCCGCTTTGCGCAGGGTCCGGGGAGGGGCCGGATCGCGAAGCGATCTTACGCAACCTTTCCTTGCACACTTTTGTGCAAGAGGCTGTTTCCACAGCTAAAAACCATGACCTCAAGGTCACAAAGCAGCAACCTTACCGATCGCGTATACAATTGCTTGAAACAATTTATTGAAACCATGATAAAATCTTGTTTGATATTAGTGTCCTTTTACAGCACTGAGTTTTACATGTCAAGCTAGGTTAGGCTGTAAAGTGTCTTTTGTTTTCTTTTAATATAATTAGACAAACATAAATTGTTGGAGAAGATCATTAAACAAAATGTATGTTTAAAATGAGGAATTAAACTTTATATCCTATTAACTACCCCAATAACACTGATTGTTCTTACAAACATGAATGAAGTTTTAACCGACTAAGAGGGAAGAATTGAAGTTTACATATCGCAGATTGAAAACTCAAGAAAATAAACATCTGAATAACAGATTATAATAAGCTGCTCAAAGTTTACACATAGCACATTCAAACTTCAGAATAATAGATCATAATAATAAGCTGCAAACAGAAGTTCGGTTGGAAATAAGCTCAGGTGCAAAGGTCAAGCCCTTTTGGCAAAAGTCATCAGGAAACCCCACAGTTGAAACAAATAAAAATGGAACTACATAAGTTCCCACATAGATGAACAATGAGCATTAAGAAAATATTAAGATCTAAAGCTACTAACAATTATAGTTCAAAAAGATTACAAGTTCTTCAGCGAATCCCCGGCTCCCTGAAAAAAACAATAAGAAAGCACAAAATCGGCTATAAAGATACCAACAAGTGAAAGAACCACAGCAGAAGTAGTAGACTCTCCAACACCTTTAGCACCACCCAAAGTAGTAACCCCCCAGCCACAACTCACAACAGATATGATCAAACCAAACACCTGAGACTTGAGCATTGCACTAATTATATCCCAAGATCTAAGAGCTCTCTGAGCTGAATCCAAGATAATATTAATACTAATCCCATAAACCCCATCAGCCAAAAGAGCACTAGATGCCATCCCGACTGTAAAACAAATGAGGGTCAAGAATGGTAAGGCCACACAAGAAGCAATGACCCGTGGGGTTACTAAATAGTCAACTGGGTCAGTACCCAAAACCCTTAAAGTGTCAATTTGCTCAGAAACTTGCATGGTCCCTAATTCTGCTGCAAATGCACTGCCGATTCGACCAGCTACTATGATAGAAGTGATCACAGGGCTTAGCTCACGTACGAAGGCTAGAGCTAGGACCCCACCCACGGCTCGGTTTAGACCTAATCTGGTGAACTCCCTCACGAACTGAATGGTGAAAGCCATGCCCACAAAAGCTGATGTTAAGAGACAAACACCAACTGATTTTGGACCGACTCTTTCAAGCTGTTGGAGAGTGTTTTTCCAGTGGATTTTACGATTCACTATTCTCATTATTACTTGGCCTGCCAAGACAAAAACTGATAGCCCTCTCCACAGGTACCCGGGAGGGGTCCACTTGCTGAACAATGGGGAAGGTTCTTGAGTTGGGGTGTTGTTTATGGCTGCAATATCTTCTGGTACAGAAATAGACGACGGGTGACCATCATCTGTCATTGCATTTGAGATTGTGAAAACCCTGTTTTTGTTAGGGTTTCGGAAAAACAGGGTTTGGTTAGGATGTACCGAACTTTGACCATTCTCAATTCTTACCAATTTATGTTTTTGAGAGAGTTGACTTTGAGTCGTGTTCCCAATTTTCATCCAAGCACATGTCTCTGTGGAGCCTCTTCTACATTATGTTAGAAATTGCACAATAGTTCAGTTCAAAAGACTGAAAAGTTTTCAAGCACAACAAATTCAACTCCTAAAATAAACACCACGAATTAAAAAAAAACTAATTCTTATGTTCGAATTCAAAAAGCCCTACATGTGACTTTACTAATCTGTTCCTTGAACAGAACAATTGGATGAATCTTCACACACCCACACACAAACATACGAATAGATCAATACCTGCTATGCAAGTAAAAGGTTAGGGAATGATGAACAACTGTTTGCATCATTCAGAGCTCTGAAGTTCAAATCAACTGCAATTGATGTTATCCGATCTCCTTACTCTCCAAATCCTGCATATATATACATATATCCAGAGGGATTATGATGTTAAACTTTACTGCATATAATCGACAAATGGACAGACTTTTCTCAAAATTCAAAGTTGAAAATATGTTCTGTTTCCAATTTAGGGTTTGATTTGTAAAAATATCAATAACATAAACAATTGAAAAGGTAGATGCAATTGATGTAGAATTTGGGATTATGTACGTCTATTCGTCTAATTACGATTGCTTCCTCCAGTCTACAATAGGAATCGCCACTACGCACCAGCAATGATGGGTGTGAACATTTTTGTTACTGAGGGCCAAAAAGGTCAAATTAAAACTAATACAATGACTTCAATGAATAAAATCCAAATTACCATTGTTACTTGTTGGAACTAATAACAATGAACATCAATAGTATATACATCAGAAAGTGAGTACAGGCCACTAAGGGCTGGCTCAAGCTTTTTGGAGGCCTAAAGCCGATAGAAAAAGTGGGGCCCTTTTGCAAACCTTTTTTATTTTGCTTTCATTCCTAAATTGTGATCTATATATTCTAAAACCAATAAAACTAACTGCATGTATTTCTATTTATAGTTGTAACATCTCCTCTATCCCTTTATATATCTCTATGGAAGTCATCTACCTGTAGTTATATATAAAAGACAATACAAATAAACAAGAACTGATACACATTTATAGTAGTAAACAAAAAAACTAAAATGCAGCTTACTTGGTGAAGAATATGCTCAATTGCAATTGCTATGTTGCCACTAAGTCTCCTACAAAATGTGCAACAAAAGGAATTCATCAAGATTTGGGTTGTGGTTTATAAAAACGTGTTATATAACTTCAAGGCAAACCAAGGTACATGAATGATGAATGATGGATTAGCAAATAAAAATAATTAATAATCATTGACTAAATTCAGTTTCAGTACTAAATAAATGCCAAATAACATATTGTAAGATTACACATTGTTAGATAATTGTTGATTAGAGAATCAATGAGAGTAGCCATCATTAGATAATTGATGATCAGAAATTCAAGCTAATAAACAGATTATCAGAAAGTAGATTACGAAATTACCAAATACTCTATTAAAGTACTAAACAATTGATGCAATCCCAGGCTATTAAATAGATTAGAAGATTACTCAGGTTATCAAACAATTTGTTAAATGCTACTGATGATTACAAGATTATGTAAATTCACCCATCTTGTGGTATCCAAACGACCTTAGTTGATGCAGCAAGGTCACAACAAGTAAACATTTTGCTATTTGTCCATCTTCGGTAGCCATTTAGCCTTTCTTGGGATCCAAACTAACATGTCATGTTGATTTTCTGATTTGAAACTACGAAAATAGTACTTAAAAAAACTGAAACTAATATAAAGTTATCTTAAAGATCATACAAAACAAAGCGCCGCTTCCTAACTAAACCCTAAACTTGTTCCTAACCATTGTTTTTTTCCTGTTCATATATTTTCCGATTTATAAAAGTTTGACTATCTAATATACGGGTCGTATAGCATAGATAGGCTTGTGCTATAACAGGCTCAGGTCAAAACGGGTTATATGTTGATTTCTATTAAACTTTATAAAACTTTGACAATGTAGCAGTAAAGATATGCACTAGCAAATTTACTAATACAAGCAACAATGAGCATACTGTGTAGGTTTGAGCTCCACGATACTAACCAACACGGCAACACATCATACTTTAGCACGTCACTCCTAAATATATCACATATTTCACACTTTCATTCACATGATCAAAGTCTTCAATATCTGGATTATAGGTGTCTTAACACAATTTCTCATTTCTATTATCAACTCCACACACACTTTGGCTTCATAATTCACATTATAAACACCCACAATCAATTATAACATGTCCTGAATTCACACAAAACATCCAAGTTTATAAGCATGCAATGACTTCTAAACTTCATGATTTCATACCTTCAAAGACATTTCAAAGTTATGGATTATCAATCATCAACAGAAAGAACAGATAAATAACCAAGTCTATCCATAATCATATTAACACACAAGAAGTCCCCCAATTTCTAGGGTTTAGGATAATATGGGTCACGTACCAAACTAAATTTCAAGTATGGATAGTTGACCCCATAAAGACTTGATCTTTACACTCAATTTGGGTGGGATACCCTCTCTTCTTCTTGATCCCCTTTCTCCCGTCGATCTCCTCACCCCCACACACTTTGCACTTTCTGATTTTTGAACAAAAATATTGAATTCCCCCTTTTCCTCTGAACCCATTTATGTTAAGTTGTAGCGCTTGACAAAATTAGTCCTTTGAGTTGTTAAGTTGTCAAGTGTTGACCAAAAATAAGCCCCGCTACTAGGCCTGGTAATCCTGACCCGAAGTCAAGAAAATAGGTTGTTATGGGTCATCTTATTAAAAGGTTGGGTTGGTTTGGACTCCTCCTTCTTAAACAACAGGTCAGAATGGGTTGAGATGTTTTCATCTTAATAGTTCAGTGGGTCCAAATGGACTAATGGTTTCATCAAATGGGTAGCACCACCTCACTGCCATCTTCAAGATTCCGAGTCGGATAATCTCTCCATCGCCAATTCGCCATCACCCATCAGTATCACTGCTATCGACATCGCAAGAAAAATTGCATCATTTGAAGTGATTTGCATCAGCCGCATCAACGTATCCATCTCAAGAACAGGCTCCATCGCCATCGTCGTCGCAAGAACAAGCATCGTTTCACCCATCTCAAGAATAGGCTCCATCTCGTTTCCATTCTCCATTTCGTTTCCATGTGGTATCGTTCAATTCCCATCGCAAGAACAAGCATCAAGCTCTAATTCAACAATCAATACATCATTTGTAAGTTCGATTAAACTACCTGTGACGCTCAATTTATAAAATTAGTGGGTTTTATTTGCTTAATCGATTTATTAAACATAGTTTGTTGTATCATTAGTTTTTTTTATGGGTGAATCAGGGGTGTTCGGAGAAACTTGTGAACTAATAAATTGTGAATTTTGTAATTTTTTGAATTGACCCGTGCTGACTTGACCCATCCTGACCTGAGCCCGTACTGACCTGAGCCCGTCCTGACCTGAACCCGTCCTGACATGAACCCCTCCTGACCTGAACCCCTCTTGATCTGAATCCATTCTGATCTGAACTCATCCTGGCTCATTTCTATCCCGAACTCATTCTGACCCGGACCCGTATTGACCCGAACCCGTCCTGACCTGATACCCGACCCAACCCGCCCAAAATTTGCCAGGCATACCCGCTACTTCACTTCTTTTATCCACCTAACAAAAACTACGAAACTAAAGGGGTGTAAACGAGTAAAGCCGGTTCGAGAGATACTCGAGATCGGCTTGGTAAAAAGCCATAACAGGTTGAACCTAAACAGCTCGGACCCGAGCCGTGTTTCTGTAACGAGCCCACTAAGATTTTAATTTATTCTTTTTTTTATATATTTATTACGTGATTTTGTCACATTGACACAATTTAGTTCGACTTTACCAACCAGATCGCCGGTGGTTGGTGAGATCCAAAAAGAACCCATCAAATTCCCAAATCAATATATATAAAAAAAACCATTGAATTGCAAAGCCACTGAGATGACTATGGCACTCTTTTAATAGCATACGATCGAATGAGATTCGCATTTATGCAGTAAAAGTAATCTTGGTGCTCTATTAAAGCCTCTTCTTTTATCCTCAGCAGAATTCAAGAACTCAAAGCTCGTGTTATTGTTCGAATTCGTAGCTTTCCAACGATTCTTCAGCAGATTGCCCTCACTGAAACATCTTTAACTCTTCCAGTAAGAATTTTCTAGTCTCAAGCTTTGATTTTGATTTTGATTTTGATTTTGATTTTGATTTTGATTTTGATTTTGATTTTGATTTTGATTTTGATTTTGATTTTGATTGTTAGGTTATCATTTGCTTTTTTATCTAGGCGTTATTTCAGCAAATTTTTTATCAAAAGTGTGTTTGAAAATGCAGGGTTACAATGTATTGTTTAGCAATTGATTTTTTAAGGGTGCGCACCAACTGTTTGATGAAATGGCTGTGTAGCCAAATTGCTCTTTAATTGCTAATTGTAGCACTACGGCACTACTGTGATCAAATATGCATTAGCACCCATGTTAAGTAATCTCCTAGCTACTAATCTTAACATTGTACTTGTCTTGGACCCATCACAAGTCACAACTATTTGCTACAAAAGATCTTTAAAACGATGTTAGCAGATCTAGTTTGCCAATTTGTGTGTATGATGCACGTTGAACTCACTATTGGCTTACCCAATGTTTTCTACAATCTGGGAATATGAAGGAGGATTGTCTTCTGTAATATATAGAGAGGAGTTGAGAGACTCAGATATAAGGATTAAGGAGAGAAAAACTCGTATTCATTCATTATCCATTACATTCTCTGTCTTTACGTATTTATGTATGGTACCTTACTGAAATGATAGAGGGATATAATACCTAAAGCATCACCTTCTACATGGTGTGATCTATACAAAAAGAACCTTTTTACAACTAAAAGGAATATAAATATGATTCGTAGGGCTGAGATAATGTAACTGCAATTACTTCTAGAGTCGACCTCTTCCGTAATTAGTTTGTCTCTTCACTTAGACCTTCATCTGTGCTTCTGTATGCATCGTTACTCCCTCCATGAAAGGATCCTCGACTCCAAGGAGCAAAAGCGGGATACCGTTTAGTCATAAGCTTAGCCATATCTCCATTCCACCACATGCTTGGCAATTGCCTGCTACGGCTTTTTATCATTTTTTTTTATCAATGACTACATCAGGTATTCTGTCTTGAGAGGAATATAGCCATTGTATTTCTTGAGCACAGAGACATGGATTGTAGGTGTATACAACAATCAGGTGGTAACTTTAGGGTGTAAGCTAGAAAGCCCACACTATTTGTTAACTAGCATTTGAGTTATCCTATGTTCAAATGTCCAACAGATGTCTGCCTTCTATAGTTACACTTTTAGATATACCCAATCAGCCGGTTGAAAACATCCTTCTGACATGCTTATCAGCAAGCTATTTCATTCTATTTTGTGTCGTTTCCAAGTAAAACTTAAGAGCTTGAATGGTAGATTCTCTAGCAGTTAAATATCTGTCTACTACTTCTACATTATTGCAACAGTGAGATAAAGCAAGTGTATAGGAGGAGGCTGTCCATACATATTTCATAGCAAGTACTGTGAGTATAAGAGTGATGGTGTTTTACATTATTCTGCTTCAGGTTTTTTAATGGGACCTACAGGCTGCAGCTGAGATACCCCCCTAAAGCACCTGCTTTACACGCTTTTGGTTGCCTAGGACTGTATCTGATAAGAGCTAGTTAAATTTTGCTATACTCGTTGCAGTACCATTACTTCCTGCCAGTGCTAGCAAAACTTGTGTCTGATGTAATTGATCTGTGGAACGGGAAACCCATGAAGCTTAAATAAACATTATAAGCATATCCAAATCAACCACTATATTTATTAAAAAGTTGATTCCATTAATCTATCATTAGGTGCATGGGCGTTGTGGTAAATTTGATCACGTTTCCATGATCAATCATCTGAACGCTACTACTATCATCTCTGATTGGTGTCAATAAATTATCATGTTGATTTTGTTTTGTGCAAATTTAACGACATCAAAGCACATAGAATTATCTAGTAAAAGTACATAGAATATAACATGAAATGGATTTCTTTTACATGTGTTGCACCACAGCTAGAAAGAGATGCTAGATGATACAAGTTCTTGCCAAAGACGTAAGAGTTATGCTATTCAGTTATTTTTGAATGCTTTATGCTAATCTGTTTACATAACCTATAATGCTAAATTTCAATGGAAATGTTACTGTCTAAGGTAGTAAGGTATATCAAATTAATGAATTATTAATGATGTTGTGATTAGATTATTCAGTTTTTATTGTTCTGTTTCACTTGATAGTTATTTTTTTCGGATTTTAATTTCATCTCATTAGGATTAAAATAGTATTTTTTTTCTGCTGTCACTTAACAGGTAAATTTGATGGAAGGGTTGACCAGTTCACGAATAATTCCTCTTCATGGTTACAGTAGTCAGGGAAACACACGCCTCTTTCCAACACGTACATCAAACAGAAGAAGAGTGTTTTATGGTCCAATCAAAATGATGGCACCTTCCAGCTCATCCAACTCAAAAGCTGGTTCTGTTAAGCCATTAACAGCTTCCTCATTAGGCCAATTAGACAACACAATACCTTCAAAAGGTACTTCAAATAATATTTATATCATTAAAATTGAAAATAAAAATATTCTAATCAGAGTCTTGGCAAACGTTCAGAGGTTCTTGATTTATGGCAAAAAGCTGATGCTGTATGCTTTGATGTGGATAGCACCGTGTGTGTGGATGAAGGCATTGATGAACTTGCTGAATTTTGTGGAGCTGGAAAAGCTGTTGCTGAGTGGACCGCCAGGTGAGCTCAGCATTAAGATGGGTTTTCTGCTTTTAGTTGGATTTTATATTTTAATTTAATTGTGTGCGCGCAGAGCAATGGGTGGCTCAGTCCCTTTTGAGGAAGCATTAGCTGCGAGACTTGATCTTTTCAAACCTTCATTATCAACGGTTCAAGACTTCCTTGAAAAGAGGCCCCCAAAGTATGCTGCTATTTCTTAACACTTTAATAACAGTTGACTTTAACTCGACTTTTCTTTTTCTTTCTTTTTAACCTTTTCTTTTCATTTTGAGTTTTTAGACTATCTCCTGGCATATTGGAATTGGTTCAGAAGCTCAAGGAAAGTGATAAGACTGTTTATCTGATATCTGGAGGTTTTCGTCAAATGATCAATGTAAGCTGTAGAAAATTAATAATTGATCAGTGTCCTTTAAGTATGAATAAAACTATATATGAATTATGAAGACATACGACTGTTTACATGTTGTTTGTAGCCGGTTGCATCAATTCTTGGGATACCAACTGAAAATATATTTGCTAATCAACTGTTATTCGATAATTTTGGCGAGTTTGCTGGATTTGATGCAAATGAACCAACTTCAAGAAGTGGAGGAAAACCAGCTGCAGTGGAACTAATAAGAAAGGTCAAGTCTTTTTTTTCGCATCCATGTTTAAGTAGTCTAAAATAACTTCATTAATAACACCATATGTACTATTCAGGCTCATGGATACAAGACAGTAGTAATGATAGGTGATGGTGCCACTGATCTCGAGGTAATAACAGACCAAATCTATTTGTTGTTCACGACTGTTTTGTTTGTTGACCAAGTGGTTGACTTGTAAATATACATTAATATTGTTTTGTTTTTCTATAGGCTCGAAAACCAGGCTGTGCTGACCTGTTTATCTGCTATGGTGGGGTCCAACTTCGGGCGGCCGTTTCTGCAAAAGCCGATTGGCTAGTGTTTAACTTCAAAGACCTGATAAACTCTTTGGAATAGCAAGCACTTTCTCTTATCATTTTGGAAGGATTGTTCATGAGTGTGTTACAGAATGTTAATGTACAACATATTGTTCAATCACTGCAAAACTATCTGCCAATTTTGGAGCATGAATTAAACTGATCCTTTTTTTCTTAAGATGATCAATAAAAAAAGAGTGTTGATTGTTTCCAATATGTTAGGTTTACTGTAATTTTATTGGTGATTAGTTGAAGTTCGGTGGAGATGTTGATCGACAATTATGGGCTTTTTAATTTAATATTTTAAAGTCAATTTACAAATACAATAAAAGGAGATTAGTTTATATTTAGTGCATGGCAAACTGTTAGAAAAAGTTAATTTATATTTATCATTAATGACTACTGTAAGTTATTTGATTGACTTTAGTTTTCTTTATAGAGCAATTTAAATGTTTTTTTAATATAGAATTATTACTATTACTAGATTGTGTATGAAATCATTTGTTACATTTAATACGCTTTATAATTCAGCAAAAGATTGTTATGAAGAGAAAGTTCTTAAGCATTAGTGTGTACTTCAAAAGGAGGAAAAAAGGAAATCGATAGATATCCAATCAAATATAATAACTTATTGTCATTTTATAGAGTAGCTAAATTGAATATAAAAGAAATTTAGGACCCTCTAATTTGCTAGTTGAAAATATGTAAATCTAAAATTTCTCAATAACAATGTTTTTGATAGATATTAAAGCTCCATGGTATCCATTAAAAAGACAGTTAAATTATGCATATAGCTTTTAACTTTCTTATAGGAAATTGTGATTAAAAATCTATCTTTTATTAGCATCATTGGTTTTTCTCTTTTAGTATAATATTTACCTATTAAATAAACAAATAATTACGTCATGTGTTACAGTTCTATTGGCATCTAATTGAGTGTGCGGTTCGCTCATTATTAAAGAATATATATACATTAAATGATAATTATTTACTCATTACAAACTTATTAATATTTTCGTTACTCACCAATTCTATTATCATCCAATTCAATTTCCCAATTCTCTCATTATTAAATAATATGTTTACAGTAAATTATAACTATTTACTCCGTACAAACTTATTAATTTTTCTTTATTCCCCTTGTGTTATACATGTGGTATTAGTCTAATCATTATATCAAATAACAAGAGATGGGATGAATAATTAAAGAGAATGAAGTTTTAAGAAAACTTGAGACAGCGATATCAGACATTAGAATATAGCAATTGGAAGTCAAAATCTCTGTTATAAAAAAGTCAAAATAATAACTCATCATGATGACATATGTAGAAAAACCCTAGAATAATTTCAGAGGGTTCAAGGGTGACAAACAGCAGAAACCCCCCCCAAAGGACCCACTGAAATCCACTCACCAAATTCCACTTTTGAGTATTCGTCAATCGTCATCGTCCCATCTGAATCTGGTAAAAAGTAACTCGTTTAAATCAACTTTTCCCCATTCGAAATCGTCATCTTTTTAACAGACCCTTTGTCAACCATACAGTATTCTTTTGGTAAAATCTTTTCAACACTATTCGTTTGCCACCATTAATGAAGTTCTTCGCATCCTCAAGCCGCTTTCTTTCGAGTCTTCATCAAGAATTTAAGCCAATCAACAAACCATTTATACGAGGTTAGATGCACGTCATACGTTTACGATTCTGTTATTGAGCAATTCGAAGCATCCATTTGGTTTTTAACTTTTTATAGGGGATTACGATTGAACTTGTGTTGCTTTGCAACAAGAAACAGAACAATCCCAACATGGGTTCATTGCATTTCTGATGAAATATGAGTTTATTCATTGTTGGTGCCATTTTGAGATTAATAGCTTCTGGTTTAGGCTAATTTGTGGGATTTGATGCAGAAAGTGGCAATTAGGGCTTGATGAATAATATGATTAGGGAATTCTTTAATTTGATGGAACATTGTGTTGTGGTTGTGAACATTGGTTAGATTAGTTACTAGTGAGAATATGGATAAGTGGATGGTAGCAGTTGCTGCTGGTGCTGGTTTTATTGCTCAGCATTTCAAAAAGTTTAAGCAGGCTGGTGAGCAGATAACATCAGATTCACCGAGCCATGGTTCATTTAGGGACAAACCCGACTCCCCAAGGCAGCCATCTGACAAGAAGTGGCCCGCCCGTAGGCTATCAAGGAGAGAAGGTTTAAACCAAGATAATTCTGAATATAAAATTGACGTTTCTCAAGGCGTTTGTAGTGCAGATGTGGCTTCTGCTAGCGAGTTTAATGGGGAAAGGAGGATCTCTTTGGGAAGTTATGATGGTGGTGATGGTGTTGTAGAGAATGTTGAAAGGGATGATTTAGTGAATGAAACTTCGACTCCTAGAAGTAGAAGGCCATTTAGAAGTAGAAGAATAAACAGGCGAGAGGTTAGACCTTTAAGCTCATTAGAAAGCTGTGTTATGGCTTATGTTGAGATGAAAGAATATATGTCCAGTTCATTTGCTTCACCTTCTGTGCAGACTGTCAGGCCGTTTTTCGTGACTGATGGCAGCAATGTAATTAACAGGGCAAGTGCAGATTCTTATATTTTGCAAAACGATACTGTTGTAAAGAAGCAGCGATTGTATACTGAAGAAAAAAGCAGGTATCTAGATGCAACACTACTTGTGTGTCTTGGGATGTCTTTTGGCATATTATATTCGTTTATGGAAAATAAACGTGAGGTAGAAGAGCTGAATCGATTGTTGAAGCAGAAAGAGAATTTGGTTCAAGATCTTGAAGAAGAGATTGAGATGAAAGATTCATTAACTATGCAGGAGCTTACAGTCAATGATCATAAATCACATAGAACGGACGGTGCTTCTTTTGATGGTGAATCACCTCATTCTGTTTCCTGTGAGGATGATAATAAAGATTATGTTAGTATAAAGGAAAAACACGATTATTTTAGTAAAATTGAAGCAGAGCTTGAAGCTGAACTTGAGATGCTTGAACTCAGTATGAACTCATCCAGCTTAGAAAGAAAGATTTCCAATCTTGTTGAGGTAACTAATTGACACACCTGGACTTCTGTGAGTTATCATACTAATTTTGTTTGGTGTATTACTATAATTGGGTCAATGTGATTCATTTGCAGCTTGATCCAGACTTTGAGCCAGGTGTAGCCCAGGGTGAATTAAGTGCTGAGATACCGGATGACACCAATGAGGAAGACGAAAGGGGAAGCACCGCCACAAATCATTCTGCTAATTATGCGGTTTCTCCAAGAGAACTGAGGTTACGGTTACATGAGGTCCTTCAGTCCCAACTTGAAGAACGAATCAGAGAATTAGAAGCACAAATCGAAGCCCAAAATCACAAATCTTGGAAAGATTTTTCAAGCAGTAATGCAGAAGATGCAATTCATGACAATGAGCCTGTTATTTTGAATCTATCAGGTGAAGCTTTAGAAGCTTATAACGAGGCTTGCAACGAGTTTGCAAAGTTTGATGAATCAGATGAAGACTTTGATGACAATGGAACTCCGCGATGTGGTGGCGTGGGTGTAGATGAGCTGGATTTTGATGACGATGATGATGAGATGGAGAAGCTATTAATAAAACATATAGTGGAAAAAGCAAGACAAGGATCTCCTGCAATTTTGAATGCTCAAAGGGTTTTGTTTTCTGAATGAAGTTTGGAAGTTGAGAAAAGGCCATAATTTTGTTTCTAAACAATGCATATAGCTCATGATATATTGTTTTTGCCAAGAATTACAGCTAATTACCAATTTTATTTCAAATATAAGTTATATTATAGGTGTTTATTGGCATTGATTAAACGTATCTGTAAAATGAGGAATTGATCTTCATATCCTATTAACCCCAATAACACTAATTGTTATTACAAACACGAATGAAGTTCTAACTGACAGAGACGGTAAGACTCAAAGTTTACATATTGCAGATTTAAAACTCAGAAAATAAACATCTGAATAACAGATTATAATAAGCTGCTGAAAGTTTACACATAGCAGACTCAAAATTCAGAAAATAAAAAACCTGAAATAACAGATCGTAATAAGCTGCAAACAGAAGTTCGGTTGGAAATAAGATCAGATGCAAAGGTCAAGCCCTTTTGGCAAAGTCATCAGGCTCATCATTGTCCCTGTAGCTTCCTTCTACTGGACCATCAACATTATCACTAGCAAAGGTATCACCGCCACCGACACCAAAGTTTTGGCTTTCACCACCAAAGCTGCCATCAGCATTACCATAATTGTTTCCCCCAAAATCACCACTTCCGGCCACATCACCACCAGGACCATAATTGTTTCTACCATAACCATCACCACCACCACCATAGCCACCACCACCACCATAACCACCGCCGCCGCCATAGCCACCACCACCGCCGCCATAGCCACCACCACCTCCACCATAGCCACCACCACCTCCACCATAGCCACCACGGTATCCACCACTGCCTTGTGGTCTGTCATTGGCATAGTTCACCCTCACCGTTCGCCCATGCAACTCCTGCAAAATTTGTTCATTAATGTCATTTCTTAAAACACATTCATCGTAATATTGACAAATTTATTCCTTAAATTAACATGAAATGGGAGCAGCACCTTTTATGAAAGTTTTCATGTTAAAATATATTGTTTATTAATTTATATTTAGCAGTAAGTTAACGTTATTGGTCTGAGCCCAAGAGTGTCGTATAGTCTATACTCTTTATCAAAGCCTTGAAGGTATTTGGACTTTTGACAAAGTCCTTAACCTCTTTAAAGATGTATAAATATGATAATACAACACCACAGTTTCATGAGACTGATCATGTATCGTAAACCAAGTACCCAAAAAAAGTGAGAAAGAGACAAAAATACCCTTTGATCCATCCCCTGGATTGCAGCAGAAGCAGTTTCAGAGTCTGCGAAAGTAACGAAGCCAAAACCTCTGGACCTGCCAGTTTCTCTATCCACAATTACTCTAGCTGTTGCAGATCATAAAGAGCTATGAGAGAAGTATCACAAAAATATAACTTTAATTTAGAATCAGGTGACGCTGACATAGATTAATGACCATAAACAAAATTAACACCATAATGCAAGATGGAAAAGCCACAAACTTAATTCATACCAAGCTAACTATAATCATCAAGCAATCATAAAACCGTAACAAATAATGATGCAAGAACTAGCAAAATTTGGCAAGAATCTTTATAATCAAATAAATAAAATAAAGGTACAAATTCAAAATTCTGCCTTCTTCTACCCGACAATAGCCTCCATACCTTCATAGATTTCACCATAGGCACTAAAAGCTTCTCGCAAGCTCATATCATCTGTAGCCCAGGCCAATCCTGCAAAAATAAGAATCAATAACAACAATATGAATACAGAGACTTCTAAACTAAACATAACAATGCTATTGGACTTCTACTTGATCTGAAATTACCTCCCACAAAGACTTTTGAACTCGACATGCATCTTATCATTTGAAAGATAGATGGGCTTGCCGCTGACATTTCATGATTGATGTGCCTACTCACAGTCTGTCTTAGTATACTACCAGCTCTGTTGAAGAAAGCCATGGTTGTATCTTGTAACCTAAACAAAACAACTCCACATATTAACCAAGAGAAATTACATGACCTAAGGAAAAAAAAAACATAAAAGTGTGATGTAATAAACTAATGAAATCCAGATTGCCAGTAGACATATGCTGAGACATAAATCTGTAAAAGTAAAGGTGAAACACATACTCCATTTCCTAATCTCCACAAACTTCAAAGTATTAGGTGCTTTTTGTAGCTATAAATCATAAACTAACAGTTGCACTGTCTGTTGTTCCCAATAACTGGTATGATCCTTTTTGCAACTATAACCCTCACACAACACAGGGTGATTGAAACAATAAACTAGTAACAAATAGATAATACAAAAGACCTCAAATCTGAAATCTTGACCTGACATCAAAGCATCATTTTCTCAAGTTTTTTTAAAGCTGTCGCTTAAAAACATCACCAATCACATCTACCACCGATTAGAACCAATTAGACGAAACAGATAACCAGAAATGAAACGAAAAGAACGAGATAATCGAGCACATCGCTACTAGAAAAGTACTGAAACGTGTTGGACTGTTGGCCAAGATCTACATCAATCTATACACACAACCTTAATCCACAAAAATGATGATCGCATACATAAATATATCACATAATATATGAAAAATTAACATCACAAAAACTGATAATCTCACAGAATAGTATCAAAGACACAAACGTATTATACCTATGGTACGCTTTCTTAGCGATCGTCGATGAATAAAACCCTAGATGATGCGTGAACCATAAATTTTGAGGGTTTATGAGATTTTTAAGGGGTATTTCTATTTTCTACTTAGAGGGTTGAATAAGTATTCACCGTTAGATCGCACTTGATGAAACATAGGCCGTCGATGATGCGTGCACCTTGTACCCCACGGTTAAATTAGAGTGATTCTAAACTTACCCCTGAAGTTTCAGTTTTTGCACTTTCACCCTCTATTTAGTAAATAAAGGATGCAACATACTTGCACTTTCACCCTCTATTGCACTTTCATGTAAAAAATTCTCAGGTTTGTGACTCGACGTAAAATGATGACTATTGGGTTTTTTACTATTTAGTTTATCATGTTCCATGCCCAGTTGGGCACTTAGATTTTGTTTTCATTGTTTTTACCATATTTTAATGTTTTTATTGTGTGACTTTGAGCTGGACCATGTAGATGATGGTATTGATGATATTGTGCTACAAATTATGGTGATGGTTCCAAGCACACCACTTCATTATCGTGGTGCGGACACAATAACATTAAGGCGAGTCATATAAAAATTTTAAACTCAGTTTTACACATTTGTATATTTCTTATAAAATTTAACTTATTATTGTTATTGGAAATTTAGTGAAAATATGATTTTTTATTTGCTTTGGATATTAACAAATATTTATATTTGTTAATACAATAATTATTTATTAGTGTGCTTGTATTCTCCTTTGTGAAATGATCACAACAAGTTGAATCATGTCCAAAATGGAGTTAAGATTAACGAGATATCAATGCTCAAACTGACGGAATAAGTGAAATTGTTTGGTTTCATCTCATATTAGTTTGACTGATAAAAAAAATTAAAGTGGTGAAGTATACAAGGGGTTATTGCTCACATTAGAAGACTACTAAAACCTTTGGAATGAAATTCTTAATGACCAATAAGCATAAACATTAACTTTGTGTAGTGAGAAGACCTTTGGTATCATTGTTAATAAGGAGATATTTGGTATAACATTGTTAATGATGACACTTTTAATTTATATTTTCTTTAAATTGTTACATGCCCATATAATATATATACAAAGATATATTCCTTATTATGATTTGATAGAATTTTTATAATTCACAAATCTACACTACTCCATAAAAAATTGCATTTTACTACTTTCACATTCTAACTTCATCTCCTTCTCCGGTTTTATCTTCAAGAAACTTTTTTTTTTCATTTGTTATCTCGGATGCGAGGACATTTCCTGC
>BJCN01007662.1:7791-19580 GCA_018326445.1 Flaveria brownii | reverse complement strand
TTTATACTATCCAGATGCTCTCGCACGAGAACTTTAAGTTCTCGCGTGACAACTTTAAGCTTTCGTGTGATAAGATTTAATCCATCATCTTGGAGTTCTCGCATCCTTGTATTTCTAGCATGATTTGAATTTTTGGTTTTTACTTGATATTGTAATCCATTAAGGCTAGTTTCTTACAACATCAAGTTTGTAGACCTTAAAATCCTTGGATGCAGCAAAAGCAAGGAATATCCTTACAGCTTCAAGTCTTACTATAGGAGAAAAGACATCAGTGTAGTCAATATCTTATTCTTAAGTGTACCATTGGACTACCAGTCTTGCCTTGTTCTTGATGATAAGCCATCTGTCATCTTTCTTGTTTCTAAAAACGCACTTGGTACCTATTGGCATCTTCCTATGAAGAAGAGGGCATAGGTTCCAAACACCTTGTTTTTTGAATTGAAGCAGTTCCTCCTGTATTGCTTTAATCCAGCTTCCATTTTTTAAAGCCTCATCAAATTTCTTTGGCTCAATTTGAGATAAGAAACAAGAGTGAAGACAAACATGTTTATCATCAGTTTGTCCTCTTGGTTTCACCCTAGTCTCAATATCTCCAATGATGTTTGTTGTAGGATATGACTTGTGGATTCTTATTTGAGGAATCATAGCAAGTTAATTTGACAGATCTAAATTAGTGAAATTTAGATCTGGTGATTGAGTATCACCTACCACATCAGCACATCCATCAAGTGTAACTTGATCCAGAGAGTGTGCAACAGAATTAATGTTGTCTTTAGTGGAATGGTTGTCAGCATCATGAAATTCTTAATCACTTTTACCATAGCCATCTCCTCCTACATTGTAAATCCCTTCATTTGAGTTTTAGACCTCATTGTTGGATTGGTTGGCACCTCAAATGTATCAGTTGAAGAATGTGTCATAGTTGTGCTAACAGGATTTCCACTTGTAGGGTTTGTTACCATTGGAGTCGAAGAAATTCTATGATTTGGTCTTCTCAGCTCAAATCTTGGATCATGATCTCCTGCTGATGTAGTACCTGTAGTTCCTGAAACATCTTCACAAGATTTGTTAAAACAGTTGGTAACTAAATCAAGATCAAATAGCCAATCAGGATAAGAACCTTTCACACTAGGAATGTTCATTGGAGATCATATTGGCTGACTCTTCAACTACTCTAGTTCTAAGATTATATACTCTATAAGCCTTAGCTTGGGAAGAGTATCCAATGAAATATCCATCATCTGCTTTCTTAGCAAATTTGGATATATGATCTTTAGTATTCAAGATGGTGCATGGACATCCAAATGACCTGCGGAAACCAATAAAAGGACTCCTTTTGTGCCACAATTCATAAGGAGTCTTACCATGAGTTTTGACTACTAAAACTTTATTATTCACATAACAGGCAGTGTTGACTGCCTCTGTCCAAAAGGTGATAGACAGTTTAGAGTCAGAGAGCATGGTTCTTGCAACCTCAATAAGTGTCCTATTTCTCCTTTCAATAACACCATTTTGTTGAGGAGTTCCAAGAGTACTATATTATCCTGAAATACTCTTTTCATCATAAAATGTATCAAGGATTTAGTTCTTGAATTCAGTTCCTTGATCGCATCTTATGATCTTAACCTTATGTACATTGATTTTCAATTTTCAGAATAAAAGATTTTAAGATTTCAGGGGTCTTATTCTTACTTTTAAGAAAGAAGACCCAAGTGTATCTTCTGAATTCATCTGTGATCATAAGATAATATAAAGTTATACTTAAACTCATTATATTAGTGGGACCCAAGAGATCCATATGTAATAAGTGTAAGGGAGTAATGATGGAGTTTATTTCCTATATCTTGTGAGACATTTTATGTTACTTTCCTTTCAGACATACAACACAATAGTCATCACTTGTAAACTCTTTCTTTGGCATTCCAGTTACCTAATCATCTTTAATTAATTTATTCACGTTCTTAAAGTTTACATGGCATATTCTTTTATATCAAAGAAATGACTCATCGCTATTGGCTTTAGATAGAAAGCAAGAAACTTCTTCTGATGAGGAGGTTTCTTGTAAATCCATCTTGTACATGTTCCCTTTCCTGAGGCTCAAAGTAGGATATGCTCTTGAGGAATGATCACCCCGGGCTTAAGAAAAATACACTCATACTTAATAAAGAGTATGTTAGGTCTCTGGTCACAAAATTGAGATACACTCAAAAATTATACTCAAGCTCTTTGAAAAAGTTTACCTTCTCAATGCTAAGCTTACCATCTGTGACCTTGCCCCTTCTAGTGATATAACACCTGATTCACCTCCAAAATCAAACTGGCCCTCCATCAATTTTCTTAATGTCTTGAAGCAAAGAGCCATTGCCAGTCATGTGCCTGGAATAATCACTACCAATGATCCATACATTTCTTTTGGTCTTCAGTTGTTTATGCACATAAAAAAGATGATTATTTACATTTGGAAACCCAAGCCTTACTGGTCTTGGGTTCATCAAGCTGAACTGAAGATAGATTAACAGTTATTGATCCTACATGCAAGGTTTGTGGATCATTTGATGTTGTTGATGAAGAAAGTTCAGTCACATGGCCTTTCTTCATCCTTCACACCATCTTTGTAAGATTAGACTTGGCCTTCAAAACTTCAAAAGTTTTTATGACTTCAGAAGTTTTAGAGACTCAATCTTCAAAATCTTTTGCATCCACTTTAGCAAACTTCATTTCTTTGAAAGCATGCCTTTCTTTCGAGACCAAACTTGCTTCCGAAGATGGTTTTCCACCTATCTTCTTTTTGTTCACCTTGGAGCTTTTGAAGGAAAGTGACTTTCCTTCCGAAACTATTTTCTTCTTTCTCTCAAAAGTCTTCTTATTTTTTATGTGGATGGCATTCTTAGGATTGTAAAGGACCTTTTATAAGTTGTACCACCCACATGATGCATTCCACAGCCTTACTTCTGAAAGTCTTGCTCTGAGGAAAAGGTTGATCTTGATCTCTTTCCAGCTCTTTCTTCACCTCATTAGATCATGCAACAAGCTTTTATGGGTGAATCTTTCCTTTGGAGTTGGATGCTTCAAGTTGTACAGTAGTGGTGCACACTTGTTCAACCTTCTTCACTTGACCAGGATGGTTTGAACATGAACCAGGACTCCTGGTACTAGAGTCCTTAGTTACGTTTTCAGTCTTTCTCACCTCAAACCCAACGGAGATAAAGACTTTTTTGCCCGAGGTTGAAGGTGGGCTTGATCTCTTAGACTTTTTTTTATTTTTTAGCAGCCCTAATCAAATTCTTTCTAGCATACTTGTCCATCCCTAGTCTCTTCTTTTCACTAGAAATATAGTGACCCTTCTTAGAAAGAACCTCTTCACTTATTTCTGATTCATCTTTTACTAAATCATCTTAATCTTTATCCTCTTCTTGGATAGGATCAATGAGAGCCAACTCATCCTCACAAGTTCCACACCTTGGAGATCTGACTGATAATAACATGTGTGGAGGAGCTATTTCACTTGCTCCTAATTCATGTCTATTCTGATAACAAATCTTTGCATGCAAGTATGAAGATATGATGTTCTTGAAGGTTTCCTTTTCAAGAACATAATTTTATACCCTGGCTTTGCTAATCGTAAGCTTAGCATGGCATTCAGTTAACTTGTTTTGATATGAGTCCTGTAATTTGTGTGCTCATGTTTTAGAGTAGAAATGGTTTTCTCTAAATCTTCTATTTTAAGTCTTTAGTCATTTTCTACTCTTTTAAAATCAGCTTTTAAAATGTTTAAGGACTTAAGATCAGATCTTACTTCCAAGTTATAGGACCTATACATGTTTACTTTAGCAATGCATCCAGGAGTACAAAAACATTCCAATACCTTAGCTTCATCATGATCTGCCATCAAGGCTTGGTTTGGAGAGACATCTGCTACAGTCAAAGCCTCCTTCTTCAATAGTAACTACAGCTTGCTGCTTTGGTTGGCTGGGCTTCTCAGTTCTTGGAGCTGTATTAGGGTAGTTTGGACTTGATTGTGTTTGGCCACTATTTGTTCTTGGTGCCTTACACTCCCTAGCAAAGTGGCCCATTTGATTACAGTTGTAACACTTTACTTTGCTTTTATCCAACCTAAACTTTTCACTGGTTACATTGCTTGGAAACTTTCTTCCTATTCTCTTGTAGAACTTCTTGGCTTTGTGAGTGAGAAAAGACATCTGCTGGACTATCTCCATGTACTCTAGGTCATCTGGATGGATGCAGTCCATGTCTTCAAGAGTGAAGAGAAAGTTTCCACAACTTTCATCTAAAGACACAAAGGCTTGAGAAGAGCTTGGCTCTTGGAATAGATTTCCTTGAGTGTTGCTCTCCCTTGGTGTCTCTGGGAAGATGATGAAAGAACCTTTTTATGAGTTGAGGGTAGCAGATGAGATGATGTTGTGGTTCTCTTCTATCCCTTTCAAACACATGAAGGGTTGAACCTTGTTGATTGTTGGATGAGCCAGTGGATGGATTTTGCATGTTCATCTCCATTTGGTAACCGCTCAGGATATCATGAACTTCCTTACAATATCTCTATTCTCAAGTTTAACTCTAACATCCATCAGAGTATCTACAATCTTAACATACCTGAAGTATTGTTTAGTCATAGTTTTACCCTTCTTATAGGTGAAGTTCTCAAACTCTTCTTCATAATATCCTTCTTGTTTTCCTTGGCTTCATCAGATCCTTCATATATCAGGTTTAGTGCATCCTAGAGTTCTTTTGCAGTCTTGCACTTCTTGAAGCCATTGTAGATGGAGTTTGGAATCAATTTGAAGAGCGATCATAGATTTCTGATCTATATCAATCTTCTTCCAATCTTCCTCAAAATAGTCAGCCACATCTTTGGTATTATCCCACCTCTAGCAGTTGCTGAATTAGTGCTTGGGATGTGAGGTCCTAAGACTATAGATCTTCACATCCTGTTGTCTTGAGGTTTAATGAAGCCATCCATCTTTATAAACCAAGTATCAAAGTCATTAGGAGTGATGAGTGGAGACTTAGTCATGGTGCCGGTTTCCATATCAGCTTTAGTGAGAGCTGCCAATTGAGCAAGTGTAACACCCGAAAATTTATTAAGAAAAGAAAAGATGAGTAAAAAACAGAGTGAAAAGTAAATAACCCAAGTTGAGGGGTTAAAGTTATGCAAGAGGCAAACTTTACTTTTATTATGCTTAAAAAAGGTGGCATGACCGCCCACAATCTTTTTCACCAACTGTAGTCGACTTCTAGAGAGAGAGAGAGGGAGCAGAGTTTCATCGGTTTTTTAGAGATAAGAAGAAGAAGATCAACTGAAATGTGAGTTTTCTTATGTTTTGTAATGTTTCCACCGAATTCATAGCCTTGGGGTCGAGCCTTAAGTGTTCGGTTGTGTGTTCTTGATGTGTATAGGTGTTTGAGCATCAAGAATTCTTGAATTTGAAGAAGTACTCAAAAGCAGTCAAATGTGAGTTCTAGATCCCCTATTTTTATATTTTAAACATGTTTTGGGGCTGAAAATGTATGCAAACAACTTTTACAACTTACAAGTATGTGTTGTCGTATGTATTCTCTTGTTTATACGGATAAAGGTATGTTTGGGTATGTATGGTTGTGTTTCCTGTTTATATACCTGTTTTAGGTGCTTAGTAAGTTAGTTTTGGGCTAAGAATGTGTTGGGATGATGAATTGGGGACTGAAAATTTATATGGTGGACCTGGTAAAGTGCTCATGCGCATAAGTTACCCATGCGCCTAAGTTTCCCATACGTCTAAGTTGCCCATGTGCCTAAGTTGCCCATGCGCCTAAGTTTCCCATACACTTAAGTGTTCATGCGCCTAAGTAGTCCCAAGGGCCCAACACTTAGCTCATGCGTCTGAGTATGCCCATGCGCCCAACACTTAGCTCATGCGTCTGAGTATGCCCATACGCCCAATTCCCCATGCGCCCGCATAGTGTTCATGCGCCCGCATAGTGCTCATGCTCTCGCATAGTGCTCATGCGCCCGCATAGTGCTCATGCGCCCGCATAGTGCTCATGCGCCCGCATAGTGCTCATGCGACCCCATAGTGCTCATGCGCCCAATTTTCCTCAGGCGCCTAAGTGTTCCCATACGGCCAAGTACCCATGCGCCTGCATAGTGCCCATGCGCCTACATAGTGCTCATGCGCCTAATGACTTAGAAAAATTTATGAGATTTTAGGGAAATAGAAATTTAATGGTTAAGACCTGGAATTTTTACTAATTATGTTTTGTTAGTATTATGCATGTTTGTGGTCAGATAATTATGTTCCATATTATGTATTATTACATAACTTTATGTGATGTGTTAATACTAGTATACGTAAAGTATTATCGTAAATGAAACGAAAGATTAAAGATAATGAAAAGTGGAACGTAATGAATGAATGAAAGTCTTGGAAGTAAAATTTAAGGAGGTTCATAACTCATTAAGAGTTGTCAACTCAACTATGTGTTATATATCGTGCGATCTTGGCTAACTCATAAGGGTTCATACACAGGGGGAGTCAGTCTTGGTGACTGATCCATACGTGCGAAACGGGATCCTTGTCGCTTAACCCCAAGACTGAGGTGGCTTTGTGCCCAACGATGGGGTATAGCTAATGTCAGGATCTAGATAGAAGTGAAAGATAATGAAAAGGTGTGAAACGAACGAATACGTGCGATAATGGAAGATAATAAATTAATATCTTCATGTATATACGATGAATGACCATGTGCCAAAGTAAAGAAAATGTTTTTAGTAAATGGAAAGTATTTTAGTTATAAAAACTAGAACTCACTCAGTAACCCTGACTTTTATGCATTTTCAGCTGGCAGGTAATTCATTGCTGAGGATAGCACGAGGGTGAAGCTGTTTGGCAAATAAGAGACTGACATCTATCTTATGCATACATGTTATTTTTGGTCTTGTAATACAACTAAATATTATTTTATAACCTTAACAATGATGTATTACTTGGCAAAAGTAATTATTTAATGCATGAGATAGTTTTTGTTTAAAATATTCCGCTGCAATATTTTTAGTACTCTAATGAATTTTACTGTTTTTTAAATATTAGGTGCGATTAATGTCCAACTGTAAGCGTTCCGGGAATAGGGCCTTACAGTAAGTAAGTGTTTTATGAAACTGAAGAGATTTAAGATGGTGAGATCTTACAATCAATAGCCTAAAAAAATCTAATACCAATTGAAGGACCGGTTATGGTTATGCAACAGTTTCACAGTTGGAAAATGTTCACACTTACTAGATCAAATAGGGAACCAGGAAAAGAAACAAAAAACAAATAAGTAAACAACTCAAGAACACAAGAATTAGGTTTCAAGGATGATGTACATTGCTCTCAAGTAATTTTACAAGTGTTATAATGTTTTAGTGTTTAGTCCAAAGATTGGTTATATTAGATACTTTATACTACAACCTATAGCCGACCATACTTTGATCCAGCTAGGCACTAATCTAGATAACAAGATCAATATAAAGTCAAAAGATAGATTGACTTTTGACAAGTGACTATGACATGTCGTAGCTCACTTCCTAATATATTACAAAAATGATAAAAATACAAGAGTAGAAAGTTACAGACACATACATCATAATGTACAGTTGACAAAAATATGGAGATAATCACCAACTTGCTGGCAGCGAAAAGTTATCCAACTTTTGTTAAAAGTTTGTCAGGGCACATGTTTTCAAATTCTTCGAAAGAAATCAGTCTTAAAGCTTCGAAAGACTTTGCTTTAGGCTTCAGAAGACTTCATATTTGTCTTCGGAAGATTTCAGTCTTTGGATTTAAAAGATTTGACACTTAGTAAAATTTCTTTGTGTATGTCCAATTCTTTCAAAGTAACTTGCTTGTATTTCAGCTGGATGCTGCGAGAAATTTGGTTAACATCAGCCTTTAAGATAACTCTTACAAGTTACCTTTGACCAGAATGGTCGTTCGAACCCATGATGAGCGGTTCAGATGAACCCACCTATCCAAAGATGGTCATCATGATCGTATTAGCTCTCTTCATGAATCGAGTCGATATGTCATGGTCGTCCGAACGCAAACTCGATCCATCTATATGTGAGAGGAAAGTCAGAACACTATTGGCTCAATTTTCCAAAAATAGCATACACAATTGGGACGACCTTGTTTGAATACACGAGTTCATCTAAACCACTCAGTGGGTTTGGATGACTCTATTTCATAGTCAAATGTGATTTTACTGAATGAGAATATTTTTATAGATGAGATAGTCAAAGAATCATTTGAAAAGATAGTCAAAGAATCATTTGAAAAGAAAACACCAATGAAGATAACAATTTCCGAATTTTTCATGAAATTATAAATACGAAAGACTAGTTTTAGTAAAACCATGTATTACACGGGTTAAATAAATAAAAAATAAATTAAAATGAAAATTTATTAATTATAAAACGATATTCTAAGTTAAGATATGAATGAAATTACGAATAAGTAATGATTATAAATAATATAATAATGATATCAACCTTTTATTTTTTAACCTTATTTTTGAAAATAAATTAGACATTTTGTTTTAAAATAAATATTTTATAAGTGTAATTTTTTAAAACTTTCTTATTATACTTTTAGTTTTAATTTTTTGTTTGTAAAAAATTTACTTTTCAAAAACACAAATGTTAAAATATTATCTTATTTTTAAAAAAGTTTGATATTTTAGAAAAAATTCTTATTTTATGAAAATTTATTTTTTAAAAATATCACCCACAATAGATTTTTTTAATTTATTAAAATATTTGTTTAATTAAAATAATATTATTACTAATTAATATAATTATTTAATATGAGACAGTAGCGTTCAAATTCTTGTAAGAAAAAAAATCTATCTATTATAATAAAAGAGTAATTTGGTATGACATGTTTCAGCACTATAATTTTCCTCACTAAAATTTTCTCGCATCTCTCTCCTATTAAATAATTACCTTAATTACTAATAATATTATTTAAAATTTTTAGATTAAAATATTTTTTTATAAATTAAGAAAAAGATTTTTATTAAAGTTATTTCTAAATAAACAAATTTTTATAAATTATATTTTTTTTCTAAAATATTATACTTTTTTAAAAATATGATATATTATAAAATTAGTGTTTTTAAAAAAGTAAATTATTTAAAAACCAAAAATAATTTAATTTAAGAGTTATGATAATGAAATATTTTAAAAAATAATATTTTTATATGGTTTGTTTTCAAACAAAATATAATTTTTTTTGAAGAAAACTAAAATCAAAGTTATAAAAATTTGATATCACGTTTTCTTACTCATGCGTAATTTCAGTCGTATCATATTTTCGAATATCATTTTATTTTCCATAAATTATATTATATTATTATTTTATTTATTAAACTCGTATAGTGAGGGTGGTATTATCTTTTAGAGTAGAAAGAATGGAAACGAAATCAAGAAGCTCCGGAGCCCACGAGTGTGCCACGCGGCATACGCATTTGGCGACAGAGCTCACTGCCATTGTTGCTCATCACTAACCATACCCATAATAAAACACCTAAAGCCTTCACTTTCTCTCGCATACTCCATTCAACACATATATTCTCATACTCTTTTTCCCTTTTTCCATTTCTAGGGTTTCAGATTCTTTCTCTCTGATCTCGCATCTGCATCTCAGATTCCGATCCTGCCTTTTCTTCTCCACTAAATAGTCGATCATGTTGCTAGATCTCATGTTGTTGTCGCCCTTGTGCAGTTCCCCCAGCAGATCACTCTGAAAAGTAAGATTTTCGGAATCAGATTTGCCGATTTCCTTACATTTGAATGCATTTTAGTGTGACTCCTACTCTTGTCAATCTGTCTGGATTTTCGGATTTTGATTTATGCGGCAAATTAAGCATGTTCTGTTAGTGATTTTGTTCATTGAGAATGAAAATTGATCATCGGAGGATGTAGCTATCCAAAGTAATGAGAGTTAAGTTTAAATCATTACGTTATTGTTCTTATATCGCATGCTATTTGAATATACAAGCCTCTATCTTTTGAAAGTTGTTACTGCTTGTTGATCCCAGCCTTTTATTTTGGTGAAATGTTTGTAAGGATGTAGGTTCTGGATGCAATTATGATCGATTGTTTTAACCTTGAACTTAACTATGTACACAAAATGCTGTTGACATTTTGATGGTTGCTGATTTCGGAGACATTGTTGTTTAAGAAGCTCTATATATGGCCAGCAACAATATTTTAATGCATGAAGAAAGAAGATTTCAACACCATGCTACTCAAGGCAATATGATTAGAAAAATACCATGTGTAGTAAATTAAATTAAATATATTACATGAGTTGTTGGAAACTTGTTGGTGCACAAAAAAGCCTGAATATGGTGGATGTGATTGATGTTTGTAGTCCTTACTTCTCTGTTTCTTTAGGTTAAAATTGGCTGACAAGGACGAACCAGCTTGTGGAATCTTAGATGGTATGCAGCAGTCATCTCAAGACGGTGATTCTGCAAGCTGGGAATATTCAGAGCGTCACGCAAGGGTTGGTAAAGCTTCCAAATTTCAGAAGAAGTTCGAAGACTATTTCTGTGGCAAGGTATTCGTGTAATCAAATATTTCCATCCATAAGGAGGATGATGGTGGATACCAGTGCAGCGGCTAGCCGTGGGCTGACTACCGACACTTCATCAGAGAAGGATGATGATGGTGGCTTTGCTAGTGGAGGATGGAAGAGGTGATCTTTCTTTTAATTATCAGCTACTTCACACCTTAATGTATTGCTACTTGACTGTAAAACTGATCATATAGATATAGCATATAACTTGTAGCTCTATTTATCTATTTTTAAACCGTAAAAGTGCTTTTGTGCATGGACATGTTAATGTGAAAGAGATCGCATGGAAATAAAGATGGCATTATATTGATTAATTTTTATTTTATTTCTCCATTTAGAAGGCCAGTATATTTAATGACGTGAATGCCATCACAATCAATTGATACCCTATCTCGTATTGGCCATACAAGTGGTAACTCTACCAACTTGATGACGTGACTTGATTCTTTTGTACAAGTCAAAACATAAGTGAACGTGTGGGCCATGTGGCTACCGTGCTCTTAAGTTACTAGCCTAACGAATCTCAATTCAGGTGATGTATGATCAAATATCAAATTGCTCTTAACTAAATATTTTAATGCCATTATATGACGTATAATTTACACAAAACAAAAGTTTGATGTTCCTTTTTCTGCAAGAATAGAATCATACGATCCAATCGATACAACATCCAAAGAGACAAAGAAGAGTGGTCTTCTTTGGTGCATTAGCGGAAGAGCTAAAAGCAATGTGGTGTGTAAACATAGTGATTTAATATTGGGAGATGTTTTGTATTTATCAAAAACAGCAAATCTTCAGAGAGAAGCAATCAAAGCTATATATCCATTTATCAAAGCATCTTCCTTTCCTGGATATTTTTAGCAGTGTTGACTGATTGGTAGATTATTTCAGTGATCAAACATTCAAACAAGAAAGTAGAAACACTATTTAATATCTGATAAGTGAAAGCTTTGGCTGTTAAACGTTCTTCTCTAATTTACAATTACAACCTTTGTATTAACAGTGAAGATGGCAAATTGGGCTGTGGTTATTCAAGTTTCCGAGGAAAAAGAGCTAGCATGGAGGATTTCTATGACGTCAAGACTTGCAAGATAAATGGGCAGACGGTCTGCCTATTTGGAATATTTGATGGTTATATTCTTTCTCACCAATCTTTACAATATAATCATAAAA
>BJCN01007605.1:0-12821 GCA_018326445.1 Flaveria brownii | reverse complement strand
TCGTACTTAAGAGCCTTTTCAGTTTAGGGTTGTCTAGTGAAGGGATTGGAACCATCAATAACCCTCCATACTTACGTAATTATTCATCTACACCATTGCACCCACGCGCCATACATATATAATAATGTTTTAGACAAATATCATTCTTTTATTCAGTTATCATAACTAAATGTATGATTATATTGTGATTGCAGCATCAGCTTGTTACGGATTCCAAGACCAAGGTGTTATGATAGCGTCTGCGAATCAAGATTTATGACAAGGTGGAGCTGCTTGTGGGAAATACTTCCAGGTGACTTGCACAGGTGGAACCAACCTAGGAACGCCACATCCTTGTACCGCCACCCCCACTGTCACTGTTATGATCACTGATTTCTACCCCCCACCTGGTTGCAAGGGCGATCTTGACTTGTCACACGAGGCCTTTTCCACCATTGCAGATCCAAGAGCCGGAGGAATCAAGATCTCTTACCAACAGTAAGCGATCAACAATTAATAACTTATTCTTCGATTTCTAATTTATGCTTTTTATGGAATCGTTAGTTTGACGGACATATATATGCTTGTTTTCCTTGTGTAGGGTGTGAAGACAGAAGAAAGATAGATTAAAGTTGCATCGGATCATATGAGTACATGTGTGTGTAAACAAGACATTTAGTAACTCCACTGGATCAAGATGCATGATTCGCATTTCTTATTAATAATATCAACCTAGCTACCTTATCATTAGTTTTGTTTGATGTTTTTCTCTTTCTGTTTCATTTCTTTTGACTGAATTAATTGGCATGTCATGAATCCAATTAAGATGTTGATGCTAGCTTGTTGACATATTATATCTTAGCCTCCACTTTGTATGACAAATTACTCATGCATGGAAACATAAAAGTTATATAAAACCTAATTGATGGTGATAACCCTCCACGAATGCGACACAAGAACCACAAAATGGTTTTTTTATGTGCCACAGGATAGGTATTCCCCGGGGCGGCCCAATACAATTTTAAGACCTAAAGCGAACAATGAAAGCAAGACCTTTTTTGTGTTAAAAACATTTTTTTGCTATGTAGAAAAGTGATAAAACGTCTATTTCAACTAAGAATAGTGTTACCACATTATTTTGACACCAACGCTTTCTTTTTCTTCAATAATGTTCTCTTTCATCTAACAAAAATTACAAGAAATTCGTAAATAAACCTTCGCTGATTTTGTTATATTTCTCATTTTTCTCTAAAAACATATATTGATGGATGATCACATATATACTTTTAGCTTAGAATGTAGATAAAAGTATGTATTTTTTAATTTTAGGGGCCTTAAAAATTGAAGGAGTAAAATGGTTGTTTTAGTTGTTTATAATGTAAAAACGCTAATAATATCCCCACCCAATGGAGTAGGAGTTTTCTCCAAACGCCACTAGAAAATTCAGTATCACCAATGGACAACTCCATCAAGGATAACGATTACTGACGGGAATCTATTGGTGATATTCCGATGGATAAAAAACCATGGGCAATGACAGAACACCAGCGCAATTGTTATGTTATAGGTTACACATGTGAATCCATATAACTTGACACCAAGTGTTTTAAAAATGTGTATATTTAATTTTAATGCTCCAACGGATTGAACCTTAGTAAATATTCACTGCTCAAAACAGACGAGATTAATTAATTTAGTGATTGATAGTTACACAAGCTCACATAAGATGAACTGTATTAATATCCATCAAAATCATACATATATAACGGCCTTATATACAAAAGTAGAGAAAGATTACGGCACACAAAGTGTTTTTTTTCGTGCGAACCATACGAAGTTTTCACGCAAAAATGACCGTTATGGGTGGAATTATAACACAAGTGTAAGAGTTAATCACGCAGAGATGGAATTACCACGCAAAGGTGGAATTATTACGTAAGAAGATATTCTTGAGTGATAATTTCATCTGTGCGTGATAATTCCACGCGAGTGTAATTCGTCTTGCGTAATTATTACTTTGTTCTTGCGTGATAATTTTTATTCTTGCGTGATGATTCCACCTCAAAACTTCGTATGCTTCGCATGAAAAAAAACTTTATATAGTAACCGGCCCCTATAAAAGGAATATAGACAAATTACGTTATATTCAAATATTTGCATTGTTATTACACTTAGAGTTGTTATATATTCAGAACTTTATATACAACACCAGCTGACTTTGTGCAATCAAAAACTTCATGGCATATGAGATTGCAAGTCTAGAAAACTACTTCGTTTGTGATTACTCATAGTAGAGATAACTCAACCCTTGGTACTACATTGTATAGGCTTAAAACGTATCGCATCCAGTACCAAGAGTTGGGGAATCCTACTTGCTTATGGCGTCAACTCCTGGATTTGTTTCAATCTATGCGTTCGTCAACAAATTATTTCATGTAGTATAGTGACCAAATAAAATTTTCATGGGGGCAAAAGTGGGGCGATTGTATAATTTGTGTTTACATACATATAACACTAAAATAAATTTACGGGGGAGACTCCCCCCCTCCAGCAACCCTTAACCTAGGTCCACCCTAGCCTTGATTTCATGTGGAGCTAGATTAAAGCGTACACCAATGGACCTTCTCTATATTCTGAGGTTGTCTATTATACCAATCGGGACTTGATATATAACTATATAAAATATTTTACTAGAACACAAAACTATGCAAAGTGTAAGAATTAATTTTTTGAAATACATAGAGGCATTAGTTTTAGAAGTTTTCACAACTAATGGAGTAATAAAATTCTGACCTCAAAAGCCGAATGAAGAAGCCCAATACATTGTGTCAACTAATGTTGTTTTGTGCCAAAAGACAAATTCAAATAATTAAAAATCAATGTTACTTCAGTTTTCTTTAGCTCTTCAGAGAATATCTTTGGGAAGCACAATGTATATACCCGGTTGTCGTATGTGTGCATCGGTGAGTCTGTTCCAAACTTAACATCATATCTATCCAACATTGATCACTATAAATAAGCATCTTATTAACTCAAAATAACACAAGCTTGTTTACACTTTAAAGCATTTTCTCTACACCCATTTTAGCACATATAATGGCATCCATAAGAACATTCTCTGGTATTCTCGTACTTATGAGTCTTTTCAGTTTTGGGTTGTCTAGTAAAGGGATTGGAACCATCAATGACCCTCCATACTTACGTAATTATTCATTTACACCATTGCACCCACGCGCCATACATATACAATACTGTTTTAGATAAATATCATTCTTTTATTCAGTTATCATAACTAAATATGTGATTATATTGTGATTCCAGCGTCAGCTTGTTACGGGTTTCAAGACCAAGGTGTTATGATAGCGGCTGCGAATCAAGACTTATGGCAAGATGGAGCTGTTTGTGGGAAATATTTCCAGGTGACTTGCACAGGTGGAACCAACCTAGGAACACCACACCCTTGTACGAGCACCCCCACAGTGACTGTAATGATCACCGATTTCTGCCCACCACCTGGTTGTAAGGGCGATCTTGACTTGTCACACGAGGCCTTTTCCACCATTGCGGATCCAAGAGCTGGAGGAATCAAGATCTCTTACCAACAGTAAGTGATTAATATTATTCAATCCAACGTATAACAAGTGTTTCTCAACTGTATGTTTCTTGTCCTTGTGTTCTAGGGTGTGAAGAAGATCACTGAAGTGCTATGAACTTGTCTGGAGAAAGAATATCTATAATAATTCTACTGAAATCGAGATGCAAGATCGCACTATTTATCATATAAACCTTTAATTTACATTACCGTTGATGTTAAATTTGTCTCTTCCTTTTCTTTTATGTTAGTATGCTTATCAATAGCGAATAAATCAAAGGTGTTCATCTTCATTAAAATAAATCATGACCTCTACTTTGTATGATAAACTCATGATAACATGACATCATGACGTGTTAATGGATCTACAAGTATTAGTGATTGAAGCTCCCAACGGCTAACATAAGGTGGTGTGTGGTTGAGGTTTAAGATGGACTTCTATTGAACAACTCCATAAGTTAAATCAATGGTTTGATGATTTTGCTTTATGGTGAGTATATATAATAATAATGGTTGTCACCGACGGACATATGACATATCCATTAAAAACCTTTGATTATAGGAGGAGATATGTTGGTAAGCAGTGTGTTATGGTTTTAACACCCCTAAAACTGAGTGATACATCCGTCAGAATTTTTTTTCCCTTGAGAGATCTTTGTCCTGACCCATATTCTTTGCTTACATAAACCCTTTCCTCAACTCCAAGTTCATGGTTGATTGGTTGCAAGAACTTCATTTGTGGATAGGCAATCTTTTACATACATCAAAACGTCCATAGCCTACTCATATGATTGAGGTAATGAGGTTAAGAAGATAACTACAATATCTTCTTCGTCTAGTACTATCTTTTCGTTTTAAGATCCAATAACAACCAAACCATCGGTATGATCTTCAAGAGACTTACCGAGAGTTGTATGTATGTGTACGACCTCTTTTTGATGCATAACTTATTTGACCCACACTCATGTTGACGGGTTTTTTTTTGGACAACTCGCGGTATTTAATTCCTAGGGCTTAGATTTAGGACACTATGTGCCTTTTTCAAGATGTTCATTTTCTTACTTGTGAGACTTTCAAGATAAGTTTGCTTCACCACCCAGAGCATCTATATAGTCGTGCTTTCCATCGTATTTCTCCACGTTAACTTTTGTCGAAACCATTTTTTATTCTTGTTCAATAAAATCATGATCGCCTTCTTTGAATTGAGTTAATCACTAGGCTCTAATAACAATTATTGAAATTGGAATCTCATATTAAACTTTTGAATTGAGTTCATCACTAGGCTTGATGACCTGTTGTTTGGGTCATGCAAAAATCTAATTAACCTATATAGCTAGGGAAGTCAAGTATCGTATCCACTAGGAGCATGTGGTTAGCGTTACACTATTTGTTTGATTATTTAACTAACTTATTAATTAAAACTAAATTATTGTCACTTTGACTGTAATGGATGTGGATGAGAATAACAAAACTAAACAATTAATTTTCACTAAAATTAAACTAAAAGATGATCACACATGGGTTTCAAGTATGTGAAGAATCATGTCAACTAGGTTATACCATATTAGAAATCACATAAACATGATTAGTTTGTTATTCATGTTGAAACATGATTACTAACTAAATAACTGGTTATTAAATTAGATAGTACGGAACTAACTAACGTCAAACCTAGTTAAATTATTAATAAACATCAATTTAAGATAATGTAATAATAAATAATTCAATGATTAATAATTCTAAGATTAATAATTTGATGAATGATTTACCAAACAACTATCCAAATTGGATCAATCAATGAGAACAAACAAACATATAAACAATAAGAGATGATCAAGCAATCAAAGTTTAAGTCTATAATAGATAAAAACCAAGATAAATACAATTCTATCACTAACCCTACACCCAGGGAATGATCACGGGTGAACTAACCGCTCATATTCATAATCAGATATTCTAATCTTGACGCAGTTGAACGCGTTGTGCGAAAACCAGCAGCCAAAGGCTGCCCTTTTTCCCTTGCGCAAGGCTCACGTGATGACCTCCCCAATTCCAGCCGTCAAAACAATAAGGGAGCGTTTGGTTGGAAGGAATGGAATGGAATTGAATGGAATTGAGATCCTAGTGTAATTTCAAGTAAAATTACGTTTGAGTGTGTAATGAAATGTAAAATCCAAGAGAATGTTTCACCTCAAATCCCCTTGGTTGTAGGATTTCAAATTCCCTCTCTAGGTGGAAGGATTTTAAAATCCACAATCAAAGGAATTTGAGATGAAACATTCCCTTAAGTTTACTTTTAATTACTCACTCAAACATAATTTTATTTGAAAATTATACTAGTTTCTCATTTCCATTCATTTCATTCGGCTCTCCTTACTTGCCCTTATTGTGTGGCCCATAATTACCATGAGAATCGGCCCATACATATTCCTATGTATCCTTTTATATTTAAATTGCCCATGGGCTGCCTTCGTTTCTTCAATCTTCACATGGACCATTTGACAAATGTTTTAAAATATTAACCAATCAATTGTGCTCCATTTCTCCTGACATGCTTTAAGAATTACATGTTATTCATTTTGCTTTCACTCCTTATTCAAGTTCTACAAAATATATCCATGTTAGTGTTTATAATATCCATTTATGAAGAATTCATATACTTTTAACTTCAATTCGCAATTCTTATTTCATTATAATAACTCACGTAAACTTTATTCTTCTTCTTTCAACATGTATTCAATTTATTTTAGTTTTGATTAATAAAACAATTTTATTTCTAAAAATATAAATATTTTATTACTCGACAGTCTCAAGTTTAGACTAAAATAACATTATTTTCACTCATGGTCTCTTGAAACTTTTAAACTATATATATGATTTACTTAAGTATTAATTAGTATCTAAAAATATATACTTAAAGATAATTAGGGCCTGTAAATCACCCGTTTATCAAGGCTCTTATAACAATTACTGAAACTGGAATCTCACATTAAAAGTTAAAACCAAAGATTAAGAGAGGAATAATCGAAAACTTGAAATGAATATATCACCAACGATTAACATTTTTTTTATTGAATTGAATCAAACCATATTCAGAAATATTACAAAGGAAAATGATCACGAATAATCTAAGAATTCTCTCATCACTACTTATATACCTCTATATACCTATCTCTAACAGTTTCTTACAAAAAAAATTTATTTCGTCAATAGTAACTACCATCAGTAGTAACTACACATATCAGCACTAACTACTTTTTATCGACAGTTTAATTCTCTATGAGCACTTAGTCCTCTTCAACGGTAACTTTACTTCTACCGACATTAACTTTCCTTCAGTTCTAATATGTCATCAGTTGCAACTCTCCTTTTGATTATGAGTGCTTACTTAGGTTTTTAGGCATGTTAAGTATCAAGTTCCTACCAACCACACTACCTCATGTTGTACCACTTTCTACCGATAGACCATTGCTCTCAATGCTCATCACAACCCTACACAACTCCTTGTTGATGTTTGTATGGCTTTTAACAACGTATTCTAATAAAAAAAGGTTCAAATAACAACAAATATGTTACCAAGCATTGATTTGATTCTGTTGATAAGCTAAGATCAAACTTATTGATGCTTCAGTTTATAGATTTCCATAAACCTATGAATATATCTAAACCAATCAACAACTTTGATCCGTATTAAGATTATCCGTCTCTGTCTCAAACTCATTTTAACCTACTACTTCACCCACTCAAAAGATGCTTACCTTCTATCTTATTAACACATTAGCCAACATGTATAGATGCAAACCCATGTCCACTAATAAGCAGAGTCATCAAAAACACTGGTGCACCTAACCTCGTTAACATATTACAAAAACCGTTGGTTGCTATTGGTACCTTTAGAAACTTATATGCTAACCAAAGTTCAGTCTAGAAGCTCAAAAATGCAGCACTATCATAGAAACAAGACTGATTGTGACTGCTCCAGGTACCCAAAAAAAGATCGATTCCAAAACATGGCTACCAATCATGAACCACTGCGATGCATCTAATCATCTTCACTAGAATCATCTTCGTCATCATCATCACCATGAGGATCAGACTTATAATCTGAATCAGCATCATCATCTTCTCCTTTACAATGCTGATCACCATCATGATGGGTGGCGGTTTTGCCAGGCAAAACATTTTTGATATCTTCATCCATGTTATCATCATTTTTCTCATCCAACTGCACGACTTCATCATCTGTTGGTGAACACGCAGTTTCATTATCTCTGTCTTCTTGCTTTGCATGAGGCCCACGTGTGTGAATTAGATAATGAGCCACCGACTTGTAACCAAGGTGTAATGCCTGGAAATTTTGAAATAGATATTACTACTACTCACTTTGTTCAAAAACATCACAGTTCTCTACTCTTGGCCAATAGGAGTCCTTAATTTTATATTTAATGATTGGCATTTTAAATATTATAAGGTTGATAAAATTAACCTTCCTGTAAAGGTTTCCAGTGGGTTCCCACCCTTTGATTCTGCGACAGCGACTGCAGTTACATATATCTCTACAGACGGGACAAACCCAATCTGGGTTTGCATTTGCTTCTTCAACATTCTCTCCATATCTGCACAGAGGATCAGAAAGCCTTAGAAAACCATACTTCAAGTGACAAAAGACTAAACAGGAAAAAAGGGTCATGTTCTGTTTTTCAATAAAATCACTTAATCTTGTACTTAACCTCATAAACAAGCAATCACCACAGAACTGCCCTTGAACACTTGTACACTTGCAGCATCTAGTACGAAGACCTATTGTTTTCTGCCTGCAAAAAAATCAACTAGTGGCTGAGTAGATATATAGTTTTCATTGAATGAAACTCGGATGCACCATCATGTATATACATATGGCAATGGGTTATAGAACTTTAGTGACATGTTTGTTTGCTTTCACAACAATTATGCATTAGTAGATGATTAAACAAAGGGTATAGACTTTAAGGGTTCATGAATAAGGTTGCAAGAGCATATTATCTGAGAAAAACTCTTTTAACTATTTCTGAATTGACACCACTTTTGGACTTTTGGTAACAGGATGTAATTATCTTCTGACATAGCAAGATGCATGAGATATTGTTTGAGTAAACCAAAAAGTCTTATTTCCTATATAATTATATATGCGCCTAACCTGTCAAATCCATACGATATAAACTTAATATACAAGCTATACAAGGTAAAGTGTCTTATCTGAACAATCACGTGTCTGAAGATCAAAACGAGCAACATAGTTTACTAAACATATAGCTGTTGGGCAACATTTGAATAAAAAATAATGGAACTGAAGAATCCAAAACCTGCATTGATGGCAGCTCTTTCCTGCATATGGATCGTAAATGCGATTCCCCTCAGCATCATACCCATCCACCAAAAGTGTCCAGGTTTCTTTGTGATCGCCCAACATCTTTTCATGTTCTTCAGTATAAACCTCAGGGTTTGAGCCTTCCTTTATTACAATTTTGACATTCTTAACAACTTTTTCTTTTAGAACACGCTTCTCCGCATAACTTACAGTAGGCAAGATCTTTATCCTATATAATGTTTCAAGAACAAATAAGATGAGCCAGTTAAGAAAAAAATCACATCCCTTTAAACAAAGCATGTTATTTAACATAGTTTCCAGTGTTTGGTTGTAACAAGTGTAAAAAATAACAGATGGATTATATGGGTTGATGACTTAAGGATAGTTTATTATCACAGGATAGTTTATTATCACAGGTCAAACAAGTCAAAATAACTACCAACTCACAAGTCACAACTCTTTTTGGTCCCTTTTGACAGAGTGCCAATTTAGCCCATTATCCATTTTCATGTGTTAAGGACTCCAATCCAAGTGAAGTTTTGGTAGGAAAAAATAGGGCAAACAATGAAACTAAACAAAGGAAGCTTTTACTAAAAAAATTGCTCACATTCATGCTCTTATATAATATGTCCACACAACCTTCACTTTTGCTAATCAGACTACTTTCCTTTCTTAAACCACTGCCTCGATCGATGTAGTTTTCATTTCAGTTTTCCGACTTTCTCCTTCACTTAAAAAAAATGCGACTCTAAGTTTTGACACATCAAATCACACCAAAATCCCAATCAATGCATTAAAACAAACTGTTGAAAATGCATATACACATACAAGTAATATAAAGAGGTTACATATTGGTTAGACCCAAGCAATGATTACATTAACATACGTAAGACCACCATAAGATTTTCTCTTAAACCCACATTTCATCAACAATCGACATGCTTAATCAAATCACCCAACCAAAGAAGCATCAAAGACACCCATCGTCAGATTTTAAAAAATCAGATACTTTTCACCGATTAAAAACTTCACTCGCACAACCAAACTCAAATCACTAACATAACGACATACATGCTGCAATAAAACATAAGAAAAACTAAAAACCCCTATCAAATTTCAAAAATACCTAGAAGATCGTCTCGGAGAACGAGACGATGGGGGCAAAGGTTTAGGTTTCTGAGGACGAAGGGCTTTCGGTTTAGGGGGAGGTTTGAGGTTACGAGATAGCTCCATAATCCCGAGTTTTTGCATCCTTTGAAGATTCTCCTTGATTCTTTCCTCTCGAGACTGCTCATACTCTGCAATTCCACCATTGTCGTTCTCCTTTCGTTGCTCAATTCCGCCATTGACGCCTCTTCTTAACCTCTTGCTCACCATTTTTTATTGTAGCAATCAATCACCAGCTTCTGGAGGATTGTGTTTTCGTGCTCGGTGGAAATAAATAGTTGAATACTCTACAGTACACTCTCGGTGGAGAATGTCTAGGGTTTGGAATCCATGTGGCTGAATGTAATTGGTTGAATTTGTTGATGGCGGGAAACTGGTGTATTATGTTTGTTTATCGGGTCGGACCAGTTCCGACAAATTCAACCGAATTTAAAATTTTAGGAAACTATTGTCCTTCGAGGATGCGAGTCGTGCGTTGAAGAAACAGATCCGTATACCGTATACGGGTCAGGATTTCGTCGCCTGCGGTGGTAAACCAAACATGACAGCCAAGCCAGTAAAACCGAGTAAAAGATTTGTGTATCCCTTCAATGGCACAATAGTAGTTTTAACGGTTAAAATAAAGATAATTATCATCACTATTCAATTACATGTAAGTTAATATATTAGTGATAGTAAATTACAGGTTTCATTAAACCAACTTACTGGACTCGTTTTTAAACTTCAATAATTACAAAAATTGTTAAAGTTACGATACATTACATCCATTGTATCAACTCATATTATAATCTTTTGTAAATAAGTAATTTGTTTTTAGTATAAAAGAGAAATATAAAAATTACTCCTTTCATGTTAATAAAAATACTAGTATTAGCTCCCCGCGCTACGCAGAGGGGCGGTTGTTTTTTCGTATTATATTTATAAACGTTGATACAACTTGGATGTTAAAGTTTGCAACACTAAAATAGGAGAAAATAAATCATCTTTGCCCAAAACCTAAAGAAATAAAAAAAATAAGAAAAATGAATTAGAAAAGGAAAACCGAGTTCAAACTAGGACGGAGCCGGCAAAAAATTATTAAAAAACATAAAAACAAAAATTGAAAAAATAAAAATACAAAAATTTTGCAAAAAAATAACAAAAAGAAATACTAAAAAATTCTTTTTACTCTAATAAAAGGATAACTGTGAAGTACACATGTCAACACCACATTCATTTTAACAAAAAAATTTCTGTTTCTATCTCCTATTAAATAATTACCTTAATTACAAATAATATTATTTAAGTCTTTTTAGATTAAAAATAGTTTTCTAATAAATTAAGAAATATATCTTTTTATTAATGTTATTTAAAAAAAACAAATTTTTATAAAATAATTTTTTAAAACATCAAACTTATGAAAATATAAACTATTTTATATTTAGTGTTTTTAAAAATTAAATTTTTTATAAACCAAAGTAAATAAAAATGAGAGTTATAGTAAGGATATTTATAAAAATGACAATTTTTTAAACAAAATGTTTGATTTTCTTTAAAAAAATTAAAAAGTTAATATCGTTGTTTTATTAATTATAGTTTTTACTCCTACGTAATTTAATTAATATCTTTTCTTTAAATATCGTTTTATAATTAAGTAAAATATTATTATATTTAATATTTTATTTATTTATTTATTCAACACGTATAATACACGAGTTTAATAAAATTATTATAGTTTATTTGAAGCGGAGGGATACAGGCTCCTTTTATTGGGAAAGATCGCGAGCATCTTACCAGTGGGCTACATGCCCCTTTTGATGTTTAATGTCCCTCGTATTACTTAAAACATCTAAAAAATGAGTTTAAAAAATAGCTAAACGACCCGATTATTGCACACCATGTGTCCAAGGTAATTAATAGAGATATCCAATTGTTCATCCAAGTTCGAGTTATAATATTTATCTATACTACTATATAATACATCTTTTTTATAGATATGTAATTTTATCAAGCATACAATTTTTAGATCAACATGTACATATGATTGCAGAACGTTTGAAAACAGTAGAATATGAAATTAATTAAAATTTTAAGATACTTTCGGGATAATATGGTAAATTTATCTATTAAATTCTATATACATTAATACACATAATTAATAAACTATTTAATAATATGATATTATTTAATTCACTTTATTAATTCACTATATTAATAAGTATTTGGGAAGGGCAAGATGGTCATTTCACCAAAAACTCTTAAATTTAAGAGTTTTACAACTATTAAAACACAATGTATAAGTTTTTAAGCTTTGAGATCCTTTTTTGAAATCCCCATTCTACAAAATTCAAATTCCCGCTACTCAACCTCACTCATTTCAAATCAGATCCACTTTTATACTCAACAACCCCTTCAAACCTCTCAATCCCCTGAATCTCCGGCACCACCGCCTCCGCATTCTCTCCGGTAGCCACCACCAACCACCGTGATTCATACACACAATCTTGTGTACTCACCTTCCAAACACCATTTTGCACATCAAATTCAGCAGCAACGTTGGCCGATCATCAGCGGCGAGCAGCTCGACATCGAGGCGTACACGGCGTTGTATAGCGGTCGTACCAAGGTTTCGCGGCTGATGTTCATCGCCGACAAGTGTGACAACGTTACGATGCAGTTGGAGGCGCTTCGGATGGCGTATGAGGAGATTAAGAAAGGGGAGAACACGCAGTTGTTTAGGGAAGTTGTGCAGAAGAT
>BJCN01007604.1:0-12705 GCA_018326445.1 Flaveria brownii | reverse complement strand
CATTCCCGCCATTTTTGCATTTCATCAGCCCAAACTCGGCTAACTCTTCAAACGAGTCAACCGAGTTCGAAAACCGACATTTTCGTTCATCAGAACGGATTTTGGTTTTGTTATTGACTTTCCTACTATTTCCGTCCATCTCCCACCACCCACCGTCACCTTCCTCCTCCACGTCAGCGTCACATCGCTCTTCTCCGCCACCTTCATTTTTCATTTTAGCCCTTCTAGTTTCAACATTCACACAACAGTCCCTCAACAATGTAAGACTAAGTCTTCCATTTGTACGTTCTGCTTCAAATTTAGTACCACAATCAGAAACACTAACTGCTTTAATAACCAACCTTCCACCTTCCCTATGAGGCCTCACTTTCACAGTACCATCTGAGCCCCCAATGGAGGTTAGTGGCGGCGGAAATCCGCCGCCACCGCCACGGTAGCTCACCGTTCTGCGGTCAAAACTCTTAGCTTTTGACCGTCGAAAACCGTCAAACCTCTCTCTTTCCTCCAAATTAAACTCATCACTGCTTTCACTCACATCACTCCCAGTTTCAGTCCCCAAACTCTCAGTACACATTTCCAAGCTCATGGTACTCAATGCTGAAGCAGAACGCTTCACCATTGGATGAACATAAACATCACCATGTTCAACATGCTTTGATGTTGAGTTTTCAAGAACATTAAAGAAACACCACCCATTGTTCTTGTTAACACTCTCACCATTGTTCGAATTCGCTTCGAGTTCTTGTTTTTGAGGCAATTGGGTAGGTTTTGAAGGCGATTTGGGCGTAACAACAATGGATTCGATTAGCCGAGGCTCGAGGCATGATTGCAAACCTTGACACACAACTGAGGCCATGGTTTCAAGATGTTGAAAACAGAGGAAACAGAGTTGACTAAGATTATTTTTTTCAAGAAATGTGTAAAGAAAGCTTTTGGGTGATCAAAAGATTGAATCTTTATGAAAAATTGAACAAAATTTTATGTGGATTATGGTTGGAAAGAAGTGGGAGTATGATGAGAAGAGAGGTGAAAGGGTTAAGGGTGTATTTATAGAAGGTTTGAACATAGAGGTCTCTTTATTTCAAAGAGATGCCACAAGAACTTATTCATTTTCTTGAGAATATTGTATGATAAATGATATTAAAGATAAACATACTATGGTATGTCAAAAAGAAGTGATTTTGGACACAATAGTTCTAAGTATGTTGTTATATAATATGTTTTTAATGATATGATACACATAAACTAATAGCATATTGTGAGTATTTTAAAGAGGAATAAATGAAGAAAATCCAAATTATTTAGTAATAATCCAATAATATATTCACAGTTTGTTACCTTCTAGCCCCTAGGTATCCATAACAATTGGATTATTTTCTATTTTTTAATATATATAGCACATATCCATGTTAATTTGTTTATACTTTAAAAATAAAAAGTTAAACGAGTTAATCTTTAAAAGCTTAGTTAGAAAAATAAAAAATAAAAAAACAAAAAAAACTAACACATATTCATATGTATGACACAAACCCGCCTTTTAACATATCATCTAATTAATCTTGTACTTCTACCTACACGTTATGGTATACTGACGCGTCTTAGCTTTTTGTATAGATATTAACACAGTTTAATATCATTAAAACGATGTATACAAGAACATAAGTTGTATAACTATATAAATGATGTTGTCTTTATATTACTGTATTTATTTTTATAAAATATATAAGTTATATACATTATATAAATCCAAAATCTATAAAATCATGTTGTGAACTTGTGATGATGCAAATGGTTGTGGTCTTTAGGTTGATTGGTTACAAAGAAAAGCAGTCATACTTGATTTTCGGATGACCAATAAGATAACAATCTTTCTTGGACACACCACTTCTTCCTTACTCCTTGTATACAAAAGTGAGCCAACATAGAGGATTCCCTTCTTGGTGATATTTGTGGTCATCACTTTGCATCCTCCTCTAAATTTATACCTTTATAAAACCACTTTCTATCTTTGTCATTGTATATTAGACCCAATGTACTCATGTCAAGACCTAAATATCTTAATTGTTAGGGAATTGATGCATCAACCATGACATCCATACTTTATGTTATTATAAAGTACATTAAATCGACTTAATGGCTACAAATTGATGACGAGTTAAAAAACAAAATTCCAACGCGTTACAGTTCAAAAAATGAATATTATTACGTAATAAGATAAGATTGACGTTCATTTAATAGTTTATCTTCATGCTACTAGAATTGTAGAATTCTATAGACAGAAAAGATGGTGGTTTAAAATTGTTGTGGACTATGGACATTGGCTTGACTTTAAAAATCAAAACAAACTTTTTGATTTTGTTTGATCATGTTTATAGGTAAAAGATATTCTCCGAAAGTCATTGCATGTTTGTTTCGAAGAAGGTTAGAACATCAAATGAGTGCTTAAATTACAGTAGAGCATGGTAATGGTAAGTCTAGCGGGAGCGGCCTTGTGCCAGGTAAAGCTCGCATTTATCGCACCTTTTTTGGACTTGATCAAAACCTGTAAAGCTATAAATGAGATTATATTAAGTATAGTTGTTTATATGGTTGTTAGTATATCTGGCATATCACCACACGTTGGATTTAATGTGACATGAACCTATTATTGAGGATCCTATCAAAAAATAATTCAGTAAGTTCAATATAAATTACTTTGAAATATATATCCCCCATTAGTTATGTTTAGTAACTGTAATTAGTATAGGTGTCAGTTATAGGTTCAATCTTGATTGCTCTTATTTTGATTGCTTTTAGTCTTGTATTTATATGTTGCCAATCATATTATAATAAAATGTTTACCATTACAATTCATGTCATATATTTTAGGATCAGTTTATACACCTCCTAATGGCCTACTGTACCTCACTAGTACTATATTTTTGACCGGCAGACCTGTAAAATCATTAATAATGTATTAAAATTATAATTCTTTACGTTTACAACATGTTTATTAGTTCTTATTGTACACACATAGTCCAATGCAATTTAGGCTTACTTCCCAATCGTTCTGATTTAGTCATAAGTATTTAAATTTAGTTTAAAATAGTTCAAAAGTGTTTAAGTTTAGTTTACAAAGTTCAAACGAGTTTAAGATAAGTTGAGAAATATTTAAGTTTTGTTCAGAGAGTTCGAAAACTCTTAAAACAAGTTTAGAGAAGTGTTTAAAAATTTAGTTTGGGGATTTCAAATGAATTGAACATACCTCAGGGTCACTTCATAAGATTCAGCTTTATTTCAGAAACCTTCAAAATTACTTAATCCTTAGTTAAAAACCTCTAACTTAGTTAATAAAAACTTCATATTCAATTCAGAAAATCTCCGAGTGTATCTAATTTTATTAAATATCAACAAAACTAATCAAAAGACATTGGATAGTTTTAAAGAGTTCAGATCTAGTTCAGAGACATCAAAAGAGTTCATGTCTACTTCATAAGATTTTAGACTTTTTCAAGACTTAAGAACTAGCTCTAGAAGATCTAATAAGTACATCAGAAGCTATATCCGTAAGTACTTAAGCTAGTAAATGTAATAAATAAGTAGTTAATCTAGTAAATATAATAGTACTAATTGGTTTTATATCAACAGTTTACTAAATCATCCATTTTAATTTTATGCATTACAAAATAACACTTAAGTTGGTTTAAGAGGTAATATAATCTCATGCTAACAAATTCCTTATTCCTTATATGCCTTTCGAGACAGTTCATATAATGAAATGTTTAATATTTGTAACAGGATTTAATTTCCGTACAAGAATCTAATTATTATTTTTATTTCGAATGTCAAAAGGATGATTATAATTTATATATAAACAAAAGAAAAACGCATCAGAATTAAATGTATATTTTTAATCTGATGGTCAAATTTAAAAGTTTATTCCCATTCACTATTCTTTATAGTTTTGGCGTACTAAACATCTGGTTCATTTAGAAACAATATGATCCCATATCTACTTCTGTAGTTTAGCCTCATTTTATGACATCCCAACCATTCAAGAAACATACCAAACTGGTTTAAAAAGCGTAAGATGCTCAAAACTGTTTACGCCCCGAAAGCCTAGGCACAAGGCGTAGGCTTAACATACGTGAGGCGTTATATATCAGCCTCCAACGCATCCTAATGCTAACCCAGGGCATGATTTCTAAAACCAAGATAAACTCAAAACATTTATACAGCAAGCAGCTGATATGCAGCCGACAAATCTTAGATTAAAAAGAAAACTAGAATTTAATAAAAGCACAATCAAGTGCCAGAAACATAAATCCAAATGCTGATACAAAACAGTCACCGTAACCTAAAAGAGGATTTGTGATTGTCTGCTAAATATGTTAAATTATAGCAATGCAAAACTAAATAAAAGGTCATACCTAAAAAGTGACCTCTATTCTCCCTGCTTAATTTCAAGCTGCTTGAGTTTGGAATCCAACTCATCATTGTCGCCATCCTCATCAGCATCCTCGTCATCATATTCTTCTCCTTCCGGGTCATTATCATCCAAAGGTCCAAGCAAATCAGGTGAATTCTTGAAAATCTCTTTCACATCTTCAACACCTTCATCAGATAAGTAATTGCCATTAATGTTTAGCAACTTAAACCCTGGTTTACCGACAACAGCCTGAGCCAGAACCCGAGCTCCAGCCCTTCTAATCATATTGGTGCTGAAGTCACCTTCAGTCAACCGTGGAAAGTCTTGTTCAAGGGCCTTAGCAATTAGTATAACACCTTCATCCTTCAATTCATTCTCAGACAGAAGAATCTTAACTATAGATTCTTTTTTGGCAGTTATAAAATCAGCCAAACCAGAAGCTGCTTCTGCAGTAATGTCGTTTCCCGCCAGTTCCACAACTTCAAGTAATGGAGCAGAATCTTTGAGAGCGTTAACAAGAGCTAAAGTTCCTTCGTTTTCCAGATTTAAGTAACTGAGGTAAATCTCAGTCAGATTAGTGAATAATGAAACAGTTTTACTCAAAGCAATACCGGCTTTTACACCAAAAATATTATCACGAAGATCAAGTTTTTTCAAACCGGTACATGTGGCGAGTGCTTCAGATAATGCAATTCCCCCTTCAGAATCAACCCGAGTGGACGAACACCTGAAATCATCCAGAATTGGGGACTTCTTCAAAAGTTGAGAAATTGCAATTGCCCCTTCACCTCCAGTCATATTATTATGAAAATGAAGAATTTTCAGTTTCTCTGTGGAAGGAATTAATTCAACCACCGCCTTCGCAGCTTCCTCTGAGATACCATTATTCAATAAATACAACTCCTCAAGGTTACTTTGTGACCTTAAAAGTTCACTAAATGCCCTTACTCCTTTTTCACCTAATGCATTATCTGAAAGGTTCATCCACCTCAAGTTACAACCTTCAAGGGCTGATGAGAACATCTTCATAACTTCAAGAGCCTCTTCTTCTGGCCTGCCAGCAACAAAATCTGACAAGTCAACTTCTGTGAGTTGACCCTTAACAGAGGTCAAAATGGGAACAACAACACGGGCGGCATCCAACCCGAAGCTTCTATTGCTAAAACGTATCTTTGTATACTTGTTTCCAGGCTCTTGTAGTGGTTTTAGCAGGTCTTTTGCTTCATCTGCCTCGATGAAGGCTCGTTTCCCTCCAGAAATGTCGAAAAAGGTTTGGTATTCTAATGTAATTGGTTCAAAATTATTTTCTTGTTGTTCTTGTTTTACTCTAGGACCTCTTTTCACTGCATCCACCATGAGCGTACTGGATTCTTTAGCATAAAGTTGAACCGCAGAGGCACCATCACCATCTGGCTCTTTTTCAAAGTGTTGGTTTGCTGATTCAAAGGCTGCAGCTTCTATTCGCTTAGCATCTTCTTCCGCTTCTTCCTTGCTTAAAAGACCATATTTTCTGGATAAAATCGACGGTGTGGTGAGATTTTTAGTTATGCGTTCCACAAGCACTTGCCTGGTTCCTTGGCTTGGAGGCCACAGCTTAATCGAGTGCAAGCGGTTTTGTGCAGTTGAATCCATGTCAATTAAAAAAAACTGCAACAATAGTACAATACAGTTCATATATGCTTACTTTAAGATTATTCATCTAAAAACAAAAAATAAATAGCATTTTAAGCGAACGTCTACACTAACAAAATGATATATCAGATTACGTTTACATCCTGAAACTCTGTATCCATCTAGTATACTCTAAAACATTACAAATTTTATCCTAAATATCATACACATTTCAGAACAAATAAATTAATAATATGCGCTAATGTCTGCTACTGAAAGAACATTCGAGATCTTTTCAAGTATACTCAAACCCTATCGATACAATCAGAAGAAACACGATCTCTCACCAATTCGTACCATTAGTATTACCGTATGTAAAAACAACTCAAAACCGTGTTAAACACTAATTCAACCGTACGATACACGATTCCTCAATGTAATCACATACAATCAGATGTAATCCCAAATCAACTCGTTACACACTTACACCAGTCAACGAAACTACAGACAACTAGATTACAACTTATTCTAGTAACAGATAACAAAACCGCTGTCAGATCTGGTTTTTGACATCAAAAACCCTAGATTTACAGTTGACGGATGGTTGACTTCACCGAATGAACACAGAAGCAGATAAAGAAAAGGATTTGTGATGTGTAAAAGGAAAGTGAAGTAATGTACCGGCGGTGGAGTTAGGGCGGAGCTAGGGTTCCGATGGTACGGATTGTGGTGGCGACGGTGGTGGAAGTTATATGATAAGTGGTGAGAGGGGGGTGTGGAGTTAGTGGGGTCTGTTATTAATAATAACTTCTGGGCTCTGATGTTTTGAAATTGAAACCACGAGCGGAAATCATTTCCCTCTCATTCTTTTAATTTTAGTGGGATATTTTTATTTGGATTCATGTGTATTTTAATCTATTAATATGTTTTTATTTTATTAGGTTTAGTGTCATGTTAGATTTCTCTTTTATTTTTTATTTATTTTCTTTGTATGATACATAAGCGTCATATTAGATTTTTTAGTTTTTGAGGTTTTTCCTTCTTTCTTCTCGTTTTGCACTTTGTTCTAGTGTTCCGTGATTTATCTCGGATATATGTTTTTTCACTTTTTTCATCCGCATGTTTAATCAGGGAAAACAATGAAAATCCCTTTGTCCGAGAAAAAAAAATTTTGGTCACCGGATCCGGAGAATGGTTTTACAGTCCGCAAAAAGAATAGAAATAAACACCGGGTGCCAACTTCTCTTCTGGATAGCTTTCCGGGTGGTAGTACCACACTGTATGCCCTTAAAGTAAATGGTGAGTAAACTTTACATAACAATAGCTTTTTTAGTTTTGTTGGTGTTTACAAAAATTACAATTGTAAACTTTAGTTTTGTTACTTTCAAATTTATACCAACATCGAATACATATGAAATTACAAAACAACAAAATAGTATGTGTATCAAGTATCTTTTCAGTCAAAAATAAAATTAGTGTGTTCTTATTTTGGATGGCATGTAATTTTGTTTTGATTTTTCAATTGGTTAATAACATTAAAAACAAATGTAATTTCTTGTTTTTCATGAAAATATCTTTTAATCTAAATCTAGTACACACTTTTATCAACTTGTAAAATACACGTTAAAAATTAAAATATATTTTATATTAAAACCTTTAAAGTTGTCTACAGTTGCATGTATTTCAGAAAGTTTAGTACATTTATAAATAGAAAAATTAGCATGGTGACTTTCATATATCTTTCTTTTTTTATTTACAAATCGAAGGACTTCTATATAACAAAATTAGGTTAAAGGAATTTTCAATAAGAAATTAGAAAGTATATTAGTTCTTTTGTCAACGATAAATTCAACCCGGATTATTTGACATTTGAATAAACGGGTCCAAGTGACCAAAATATGAAACCCCTTCAATGCCTTAAACACTAACCCGACCCCTAAAAAGGCGTAATTGCCTTTTGGAATTAATAATTAATAATTAATAAATATTTAAAGCTTAGGAACATCCCACAAAAATACAAAGAAACGAACAATCCATATTCGTATGTATTAATACAAAAATACTTTTTAAAACAGAAATAATATATTGATTATTAAGAAATACAATAACAATGGGACACATTAGTAGGCCGGCCCAACCCGCCACACCCATCAGTCCATTACTCCATTAGGCTACTACCCTTTAATCCTTTATGACCTTATCCTTCATGTGAATTGTGAAATGCAACAAATAATTCATAAACGCATATAACAAATATTTTTCCGTAACGCATATCACGACAGGCCGTGGTGGTGTTAACGAACAACGCTGGGCTAGAGTTGGTAAATGAACCGCGTTACTCATTAACTACCAGCCATCAGCTTGCTATAAGCTAGTGAACTACACGGCAAGCTCGAGCCCGAGCTCAAAACTAGCGAGCTTAAATGAACTTACTACTTATATAACTTTTATCTACTCTAGTCTATATATACACACTAATAATAATTATTATACATAAAATAATGATAATAATAATTAAACAATATATATCATGTTTATGTACAAAAAATTATAAGTATACATATAAAGAATAATTATAAGTTTATATCAATATAATAATTAAATAAGTGATAAATAATAAACGAGTCAAGCTCAATCTTAAAATATTAATCATGAGCCGAGTTTGAACTTTAGAAATAGAGCTCTAATGAGTTAATAGAGTTCTAAGGAGCCAAGCTTGTTTTTTTAAGCTAAAATAGTTGATCTCGAGCTTTCATTTACACCCTGGGCAGGAGTAACAAAAAGATGCAGCCTTGAAATCAAGCTACTTGCATAACCATGATAACAAATCTACATATTATTAGCTACAAATCACTACAGTTTTAGAGATAAATGAATAGGTAATGAGTGATAAAACTAGGCACCGCTAACAAACCGTATCAAGTATTAACTATCCCATAATCTTTTACAATTTCCTTTCTCAGTATATTTCTATAAACATCTAAATCCTAATATTATCATCTTTTTACCTGATTATGTAACACGAGAGTGAACGGGTGGTCTCTCGAGTGCAATCATACCTAATCTCCCTTTTCTAAAGTCTGACAAAACCCTAAAGGCTGCTTGATGTTCATCTCCATTAAACAACTGTACAGCAAGCTTGTGGATATATCTGTGCATTAGGAACATAACATTAACATCATTATTTAAAAAATGGTGCAAGTTTGTTCTTTTTGAGGTCTAGGGACTGATTTCGACTTGGATGATTTCTTTTAACAGATTTAGAAATAGCTGACAGTAGTATCAAGTTATACAACAGATGGATGCTACAAATAGAAAGCTGTGTTTTGTTTGACCTCAAAAGTCAAAAGGTGAAAAGAAACGTACGTTTTACCACATCGGCCATCCGCATCAATCTTATAACGCTCCCATAGAATATCGTTATCTACCACAAACCAGAACAATGTCCGATTGTCAAAAGGGTAAATATGATATTATGAAATTTAGAAGGGTTTATGATATTTTGGGCTCTCAAAAGGAATACTGAAACTAATCATGAAAACTAGTTTACATTTTACTAAAACTACATGCCAAAGTCAAATGTTTAACAAAACCAAAGCAAAAGGATCATACTTACTTGCTGTTGGAAGTTTTGAGAGCATTTGTACAAAAACACCTGCAACATCGGTAACATTATATGACCTCTCACCAATGTCATCACATATAGCAAGCTTTATGGCTGCTGCTTGATCACTCATCCTCATCGGGATTATTCCAGGTGAATCTAGCAACTCTAGATCGTTCCCAAAACGAACCCATCTTTTACCAGCATCATGAATAGAAATAAAGTGTTAAAATAATTGGAAACCTCTAAATAAGTAAACTAATAACTCAGATATGGCCACTTCAACGGTTCAACCCATTGAATGAATGGAAAATAGAACCTGTTAAACAGGCAAAGGTCATGTATTCAAATGCTTACAACGTCCTAATTACTTTATTTGAAAGAAAAAGAGAATGATGTGGAGGTGAGCATGTATTCAACTTTTCTTCATAAAGGCCACCCATATGTTAAAACTGCTTTATGAGCCACCAAGTATGTAGATGTTCAAACACCTTTAAAATTTTACAAAGACAAACATATACCTATGCTCTATCAAAAAGCACCTCTTATGTACAAAAACTATTGTGCTTTTTTGTCATTCTACAACATTCAAGCAGTCTTGGCCAGATTACATGAAATATCCCTATGAAAAAAGCTAAGTATAACTACTTAAAATGGACATGAAAGGCAGGTCAGCCCAATTCAACCTAACCCATTCTGATCACACAAAAAGCATGTTTGACATGAACCATTTCTTGTCCAGCCTATTCGACCCACCCATTCGCCAACTATTAAAAGAAAAGTAACTTACTTTAATACTCTCGTTACGCCTGGTCTTGGAGCTGCAGGACACATACGACGCTTTAATAAACGATTGATTAAAGATGACTTTCCAACATTTGGATAACCAACTATTCCAGCCCGCACCTGTTACACACCATATCATGTCTAGTAAGGAAACTATTAGGAATTGCAAAGATGATCACACAACAGAAAACCAAAGTACAAATGTTTAAATGGTTTATGTTAATAGTCATATGCTAGAATACTTGGTAGATCTAGTAATTTTGTAGTACAAACTAAGAAGATGGGTGACACCATTTGTAAGACAAATACAGATAGAAAGCGGGTGACTGCATAGCACTTTAATTTTTATTGACCGTAGTTTTCCCGTGGATGGCTGTAATGAGTTGGCCGAAAATGCTATGTAGATATGGCAATTTCGACCCATTAACCTAAAATGGTTCAATATGGGCTTTATTTAGCTCCAAAGGGTCAAACGGGTAACATAATAAGCTATGTTTAAAAAGAAACATGTCAAATAGGTCAAACAGGCTGAAAGTTGTCCAGAGTGTTTTCAAATGCTTTAAACTTCCGAAATCTCATTATAAATTAGATTATTATTTTAGCAACATGAGTTTGCAAATTCTTAACTAATACATAAATATATAAAACTCACTGGACGAGGAAGCAACCCTCGTGCTCTGCGTTTCATATTAACACCTGCAGCTACCGATTTTGCTAATCTTCCTAATTTCATGGTTCCCTGCACTTTTCATAAGAGATCCATTAGTTCCTATTATGTTTTTGCCCCTCCAATTGAAAAGGAATCTGCTTCAATACCATCCCAAGCTGTCCATTGGAGAACACAACTTTTATTCCTTGCCTGCCATAATAATCTGCCCAAGCATTCCTATCTGCAGCTGATATCATGTCTTCTCTATTCAACACCAAGATTCTCTTTCTATTACCCAACCATGAATCCATCTGATTGTTCATGTATGCTTAAGTGTAAATATTTGGAATCAACAGTAAATAACATCGTTGAGGATTACACAATAACATAATAAACTATAATAAAACAAGAACTCGATAAGCACAAGATAGTGTTTGTATGTGCTTTGGTTGTTTGAAGTTGTAATAATCAAAGAACCAGATTTTTATGTGTCTGGCAAATCTGGTTATTTGAGGAACTAATTAATAAAGTGATTACAGCAGATATTATTGTTATAAAAAAGATGTTTTGCTTTCTAAAGTCAATCTTTTTACAAAATAAAATTACCTGCGGGTGACTTGTGGACATCGGAATCCTAGCATCTCTCACTTCAATGACAACATCCATTAATTTCAGTTGTTCCTTGAGCTCTCTTTCTGTTTTTGCAATATGACCAGGGTACCACTGAGGAATATCAGGACTAAAAGGTCAATCTAAAAAATAGGACAATTTTCCCCTAGAATAAAATCTCAAGGGAGACCCGAACCTTAAGAGTACCTGAACGGGACGCAATGACTTTGTCCAGTGGTAAAGATCGGTCTCAAGATCAGCCCAATCATACTCTTCTTCAAAAGAGTCAACCGCATTACTGGAATTCATGTTACCATTTCCATACCAGCTTGCAGATTTCCCACCAACAATCTGCAATAATTTTGGTTCTGTGTTTCATTATCTACTACAGGTCTACAATCATTCTACGACCGGGTGTTTGAACCATTCGTGAAAGAGTTGAGCAACTTTAGAACTGTAATAAACACAACATAAGAACTCAAATCATATGATCACATCAACTTCTCTTCTTCCTTAACATGAACTATGACTTTACTTTTATGAATATGATCATAAAATTAGCACAAATTTCGCATTGTGATATCAAAAACAGACAATCAATCTAATTCCAGTGTGTGCATAACAACATTAAGCTCCATATATCTCAATTCACCCTAATGCCAACACTTTTTACCCTAGCACGCGTTCGTAATTTCATACACGAATTACATTTAATAACTCCTCATTTTTCCGTCACAAAACCCTCAAATCAGCAAAATTCATCAATTGGCTAACATTCACACTGCTATTTATTTCAAAATCGTTTAGTTTAGTCGGTGAGAGCAAATTTCAGCAATTAACGGAAGCATAGGTGTCAAAAAGAAGTTTCTAGAAGCGAATAGATTACTTGCCTGAATAGTGGGAGGGGACGACGGAGGAGGGGCGGCGGAGGCGGTGGCAACCACCGTTAACGGCGGTCTCCTCCGGTGGTGAAAAACAGGTGGTGAAACCGAAGCTTTGTTGAAGAATACACCAGATAGGTGAATAGCCATGCTGTGG
>BJCN01007563.1:25644-35820 GCA_018326445.1 Flaveria brownii | reverse complement strand
TTGATTGGATAAAATCAGATTGATTCGAGATTTTCGTATGGCTTTTTGATTGAGTAATTTTGTAAAGATAAAGAAATCGAATTTCTTTTTAGGTGATCAAGAAACCGAATACGTAGAAGCGTATTTTTAGTTTTCAAGAAAACTGCTTCTTGGGGTAAATTACATCTTTAGTCCCTCAAGTTCCATGAATGCATATTTGACCCGAAATTAAATTTCTAATGCATTTTCGATGAAGGACTTTTGTCTAAAAATAAAAATTTCACAGCTGACCTGACAGCTCGACCCCAGCCAGGGGCTGCCGCCCCTTGGACCCCGCTTCTCTTGGGGCACTGCCCCCGAACCCCCGCCAAGGGGGCGCTGCCCCCTTGAATCCCCCGTAGGCCCGATGACATTCAAACAAGCGTGCACTCTTATTTGAATGACACCTGCGATCTCTAATTACACTAAAATATTCAACATGGATCATATATATCAAGTTTACACTATTTTGTATGTTTACATATTAATTTTATTTAATTCTCAGATCTAGGAAAGAAGCCTACCAAAAACCTTATACAAGTAAAGAAGAAGGTTAGTTCAAAGATACCGAAGAAGGCGGCTAGCGCATCTCGTTATTTTATCTCTACTCTGAAGCAAAATAGCTTTAAGAAGACAAGTTTGGTAACTTCTAACACACGTAAATCCTATGGTAAAACAAAATAAAACTTGAGATCTTATTTATTTACATATGGTGAGTCATTGTAGTTTCTTCCCGTTGATTTTTCGATATCAAATGATTTAAGAAAGGGAGAAATGATTCTTCGAGACGATAAAGGTAGATCATGGAAAGTTCAACTGAACAAAGCTGGTCAAGAGAGATTTTTTCTTGGACGCGGTCTTAAAGAATTTTGGGTCGCAAATGGGTTAACGAATGGTGATGCGTACAAGTTTGAGCTCGTTGAGAACAAGAAGAACAAGCCTCATGTTGTAAACTTTTCAGGTACGTAAGCTATTTTCTTTATCAACCTTTTAGTTGTACGTTTAACTCTTCGAATTAGATCAAAAACATATTAGAAATCTGTTTTCTAGAAAGAAAAAATAAGTAGTTCTAGCTATTCTTCAGTGATAGGAAAGAAGCATGTCAAGAACCATAATGAGATAAAGAAGAATAGTTCAAAGATAAAGAAGCCGAGTGGTTCGAGTATCCACAATCATGCATACAATTTTGTGCTCGATGAGAATGAAGATGACAAGGAGAAGGGCAAGCCTCCCATCATGAGTGCTTCATGTATGGTATCTTATATATTTTCCATTCATTTGAAGTTTAAAATACGTTCATTTTTATCGGTTTTGAGTGCTTTCTAAGATCAAAAGATCAACAAAACTGATCCTTCTGGAATAGAAGACTATTCATACTACATTGGCAAAATGAAGTCCTACCACATAGAAAAGTCAATGTTGGTAAGTTGATACATTTGTTATGAAAAAGAAAACCCAATATGCAATAGTCTTTCTGACGAGTAATTTGGAAATTTGTTTCTAACAAATGCGTCATGTAGTACTTGCCAAGAGAATTTGCAAGGAAGAACAGATTGTTGAACAAGGAAGCAATGATTCTGAAAACCGTTGATAAAAGGTCATGGACCGTGGAGATAAAGTGCTGGAGGAAAAAGGATTGTTACATCGTAGGACAAGGATGGAAAGAATTTCGTGTTGCTAATGGCTTAAAGGAAGGAGATCTTTTCAAACTTGAGCTTGTTAGCAATGGTGAAATACCTGTTGCGTACTTTTATCACAAACTTGCTTCAAGGTAAACTAGCTAGTAGCATTCTAGGACTTTCTCAACCTAAGCTATTTTTGGTCCCTACTTGCAAAAGTTTATGGATCGATCCACCACTAGATATATATTGTCATCAAACTTTTACAATGTATTTGATCGATCTGACTACCGTGTTATTATGATGCTATGTAAGACTCTATAATTATTGATTCACGAGCGGTTTTTGTCGCTTCACATTAACCAGTCTGGAAATGTTTTCATAGATGACACATTCTTTCTCTTCCTTTCCCTTTCACATCTCATGAGCGCACCCTAGCTACCATATGGATTTCTAGACTCATCTTTCTCTTCCGGATACTTTTCCCTTGTTTCTCTTTCTTTTACACCTAACCACGATGCTCCACGAGCTCACTTGAAGATGGTCTAAGGTAGAATTTAAAATAATAATAATAATAATAATATTATGTCTTATGTCAGGTCCATTTTGTAAAAACAAAGCATTAATTTCCCTGGCTATCTTTTTCATATCCGCTCTACAAGAATCAGAATTTCTCATAAATACTGTGTTGGAGAAGCTCTTATTCTATTTTTTCTTTGTTTTTCCTTGAAATAGCTAACATTTTAATCAAATAAAATGGGAGTGGAGATAACACATGACAAGTTATCAAAATTTAAACATCACATGTGCTTAGTGTCCTCATTTCAGTCCCAATAAATTATTCTTTTTCATCATGTAATATGATTTTCATTTAGGGTGATTTAAGTGTTTTCATAAACATTCTAATAAAGTAAGATAAAAGTGCATCTTATAAAATTATTCTTTGCTTATTATACACCCTAAAGAAGAAATATATAGTCGCCACCAACCTTTTCTCTACACCCCCCCCCCTCTCAAGTTTCAACTTTTATAACTTCACCTAATTATATTTTTTTAAAATCTCATAAAATATCATTTTGATTCCTCAAGTTTTAAAAGTTTTGGGCTTACCCCGTACAACTTTACTCAAAAAAACTAATTTCTTACGTTTGTATTTTATGTACGTGCCGATATAAATTTAAGTCCATCTAAGTCTTTTACGAAATTTTGTTTAGAAACGAGTCGGGTTAAATATAAAACGTTTTCATGCATGAATTTATATACTCTTTTAGATGTCTATGTGTTGATGTAAATTTTATTTAGAAGTGAGTCGGATCGAATATAAAACGTATTCATACTTATTTTTATTTTTATGTACGCTTTTAAGTTGGTCTACTTGTCGACGTAATTTTTGGTTTGAAAATGCGTCATATCAAATATATAAGTTTTCAAATCCGAGCTACTTTACGTTTTGACGTATATTTAGTTTGGAAATGAGTTTCGGCGATTGTAATCTATACTTTATCACGATGCATATAACGCTTCTGCTTGTGTTTTTTTATGTACGTTATGAGTTGGTCTATATTTCGACATGTATATTGTTCGGAAAAAAATCGGGTCAAATATAATACGTTTTCATTCAACGGTATAAGTTCGAGTTACTCTACGTTTCGACGTAAATTTTATTCGGAAATGAGTTCAGTCGATTGTAATATATACGTTATCACAAGGCGTACGATGCTACACATTTAAAAGAACTTTATTGCGTTCTAAAAATAAAAGGCTTATCAGAAGGTTATATATGTCGGTGTTTCTTACTTTTTATAAACTTAATTTTAAATTAATTTGGTAACATTAATATATATTAAAATTAAGTTCTAAAGTTTTTTAATAAAGTTAAGTTTTCTATTAAAAAATTAAGTTCCACAATTCTTTTTATAAAGATAAGTCTTTTTAGAAAACCTGTGTTAACTCTTATTATTAGAGTTAATACCATAAGGATGGGAAGAGCATGGTCGCTGTGAACAGCAAGCTCGGCGCCGCCTGACACCATCGTCACAACTCCCATTTTTACGTTGCTGGTGTTCTCAATCAGGGAGTACTCGTCGTGTTTGTGCTTTCACAGTCTTGTCATGTATGTGGGTGTGTCATGGTGTGACAACACCGCCACCACTAATTTTAATAGTTTAGTGTGACGTGATAAAATTTTATTGATGGATTTTATGGTGTAGTGATATATGTGGCAAGGATGCCCGCTCCACCCTAACACACTATCGCACACAAATCCTTATTAAAACCTTTGAACTTAAAAAAATGAGAAAATTTCAAAATTATATAAAATGGTCCCTATAGTTTAACTAGATTGTATGTTTGGTCCCTAGATTTTGAAAATTATAAGGTTAATCCAAAATTTTGTGTAGTCATTGCAAGTGTGGTTCTCAAATTATAAAAATTGCAAAGTTAGTTCAAACTTTTATGCGAGTGCTACATTTTTTGTTCTTAAAGTTAAATTTAAAAGTTAGTCCAAACTTTATAAAATACATAAAACTAAAGAATTTCATGTTAGGGACCAAATGTGCAATGAGTACATAAAAGTTTAAATATAAAATCATATCGTCCAACATATAAAAAAAACTTATTCATGTTAAGATTTTGTTTCAAATGAACGCATACATCCTAACAAGACACATACTTTACTTCTACAACTATCACACATGCATCCTTAATATTTGAACCAATAACCATTTGATTGGAGAAAACACAACCTTATCACCAGAGATGTTCTCTTAGGGTACTTAAATACTTGAAATATCACTTCATCAAATATTCACCCGTTTAAATGATGAAAAATTATTACTCTAAAAGAAGTTTAACAAACAAAGGTATTTTAATAATTAGATTAAGGTTAAAAAAATCATATAAATGGATAAGTATTTTGATTTATTTTGGTTATTCATTTTAGGTAAATTTGATTTTACTAATTTAAATTATGAACTATGAGGTGATAGTAAAAATATATTGGTAGTTTCACTAACGATACTATTAACTTTTATTTTCATTACTCAAAGGTAATTGTAATGGTGTAATTATCATAGATTTGTATTTGATATCCGTTATATCGTTTGAAAACGTATCAACAAAATCAAAAGTGAATTTATAATAATTATGTTACTTAATTGTTTGTGACAATGAAAGAAAACATCATATAAAGTAAAGATTATGATCAATAAATGAGTAACACTCTAAAGTAAAGAAAAAAAAAACTTTTGTATCATTTTTATTATCTTTACTTGAACGTTAGGTAGTTCCCGTAACCTTCACTCACAACTTCCACAACTACAGATCCACTGATTTGGTACTGAATTAAATCCACCAAATCAAACGATCTCTCCAACATCTGCTATTTCTCAATCAATTTCAAGATTCTCATTGTTTACAGGACCAAATTCCAACAAAAATGGAGAACAACCCTCCATACTACAAGGAGGGTTTGCCGCTAGCAACAACGATGTCGAAATCAGAAAAACAACGCTCCAGATCATCCTCTTCAAGATCTTCTATACCTTCAATCTTCTTCGTGTTCTTCTCTTGTGTCGCTTGGCTTTACATCGCCGGCAGGTATGCAGAAATTCGTATGACTGTTGGGTTTTTTTGTTTGTGTTGATCATGCTACTTGTAACTGGTAATTGGTGAAGGATTCAACGGTTCTGGATCTTGATTCGTGAATTGAGAATGTTAAACACTATGAGCATCTGTAGTTTTATAGAAATGTAAATTTTAGGGTTTTAATTTGGAGTGATAACCCTATTCATTGTTCTTGTGTTGTGAGTGTTGAGGGAAGATTCGAAAATCTGTGTACTAGTATTCCAATTGTTAGGGTTTTTATTTGTCGATCGTTTTAGTTATGGTTTTTGTTTGATGATCATTTTACTTGGGGAAAATTGCCTGCGAAGGTAACTAATGATCCCAGTATTGATAATGGGGAATAGCTAATTTTCTCTAACGTAGTGAAAGTTTATTTTATTTTTATTTTTATTTTTTAACAGATTTAAAGTCAAATTATAATTGTTAACAAATGTAGGAGTGAAAGTCAATGTTAGACAGATTTACGGACTCAAATATAGTTCAGATTACTCTTGTCTTTTTTGAAAATTGAACTCACTTTATTATTTTTTAGAATGGCATGTTAGTGGTTAATTGTTACCTTTCTTGGCAATGTTCTCTTTTATTTATAATATGATTGATTCCTGTTCTTTTAGTTATGTGGATTGCTGATAAATTTTGTAATTGTGGATTAATAGCATGATTATGGTGAAATAGAGGGTTTGTAACTGGAGGGTTCTTGAGGGTAATTATGGGTTTTTGTTATCCCCTACCAAATCAAAATTACCATGTTGATTACGAGCCTAAATGACTTGGTCATATTATATGTTGCCAGGTTATGGCAGGATGCTGAGAACAGAATGTTGTTGTCTAATTTGCTTATGCAGAATTCTGCAGAGGTTTGCTTTAAATCTACTATTGTCCTATTGTTTTAGATGTTACGTAAATGATAACTAAGCATTATTAGTTTTATGTTATGATGATTGTAAGTAAGCATGATGTTAACTTAAAACCTTTTAAAAAGAGGAAATGTTACATGTTTGATGAGAAGGAAGAATTTGGTATGGTTTATACAATGATTTCTTCTGTTAACTTGTTTATTGTGTTTTATGGCAGAGACCAAAAGTTCTTACAGTTGAAGACAAACTCGTGGTCTTAGGGTGCAAGTAATATTTGGTTACTTTTTTCTAATCTTTGTGTGTACAGCGTACTTGATTTATCTGTCTTTAGACGTTAGAGTTACCTTTTGACATTCTAATTCTATATTTATTCAAATGTTTGTTATTCAGGGATTTAGAGAGAAAAATTGTTGAAGCAGAAATGGAAATAACACTAGCAAAAAGTCAAGGTTTTCTCAAGGATCAGTTAAAACAACCTGGTGTTTCTTCCAGAAAAAAATTGCTTGCGGTGATTGGCGTTTATACTGGATTTGGAAGTCGATTAAATAGAAATGTTTTTAGAGGATCTTGGATGCCAAAAGGTTAGTTGATGATTAAAAGATGTTTTAATCAGTTCTTATTTGAAATATGAAATATAGTCTGAAGAGTAAAATGTTAATTTGTATGAGTTTTTACAGGCGATTCTTTGAAAAAGCTTGAAGAAAGAGGAATTGTCATACGTTTTGTAATCGGTCGCAGGTTGTCTACTCATTTTATTTATTTACTTTTTTTAGTCTACCTTATTATTTGTTTTTGGATGAAAAACATTTACATTCACCGACTTGACAAACAACGATAGCGTTTAACTCATCTGACAAATATTTTTATCAAGTTTCATATGAGCATATTAAGTTTTATGAATCAGGAAAAATAATATTTACTAGAATTATTAATGGGAGGAATGAGTTGATAGAATTCATCAAGTTGGTGAAAGCTGTAATACAGTACAGCATTACTAAAAGTTGGCTAATGGTTTTTCTGCAACTAACCAATTCTTGAACTTTGAAATTGCAGTCCTAATCGTGGTGACAGCTTGGACCGTAACATTGATGAGGAAAATCGTACAACAAAAGATTTCTTGATTCTTGTAAGTTAGAAGAGTAGGTTTATCTTCAAGCTATATAATTTTATAAATGGTCATATAAAACTTAATATTGGCTAATTACCCAAATACCATTTCTTCGTTTACATTATTCTGTAAGCTTCCTAAAATCACATGTTTGATTCTTAGGACGGTCATGAAGAAGCTGATGAAGAATCACCAAAGAAGGCAAAGTTCTTCTTTAGCACTGCAGTTCAAAATTGGGATGCAGAGTTTTATGTAAAAGTAGATAACAATATTGCCCTTGATCTTGGTAAGAATATTACCGGTTTTTAATTAAATGTCTGATTTTTTTAATTTATTAATCTTATTCACCTTTTAGAGGGGTTAATTGAACTTCTTGAAAGCCGCCGTGGTCAAGATAGTGTTTATATTGGATGCATGAAATCAGGTGAAGTGGTCGCTGAAGAGTAAGTAGCCTTTTTTACCAACTTGTGGTGTGAATAGGTTTATTTGCAAGAAAGATGTTTTTTTTATCAATCATTGTCCAAATTACCCTTCATTAAAGGGATTTTTCTATTGTAAATCAGTTAGCATCTTTAGATTGTAATGAGGACTATGTTCAAGCATTGAAATTGAAAAACCTATTCATCTCATATAAATGTGTGTGTGTGGGTGCAATTTTTTAGTTTGTAACCCAAGTGTGTTTGTCAATTGGCAGGGGAAAGCCATGGTATGAGCCAGAGTGGTGGAAGTTTGGTGATGAGAAATCGTAAGTATTTAACTTGTAACTGGATTAATATAAATAGCCCATTAAACAACGGACTTGCTTGACTAGTTATGAATTTCTTAGTTTATCATAATGACGTTTGATGCTCCAGTTTGTTCATTTATATATATGCAAGAAGAAACTAAGATGTTGACTTTGTCACTTGACTTCTACCCATATGAAAGTGAAGATGAGACCCATAAACGTGTTCCTTTCTTTATCATATTAAAAGAACTAGGACAAAAAATCTACATTTTGTGCAGGTATTTTCGGCATGCAACTGGATCACTTATTATTCTATCAAAAAATTTTGCTCAGTACATAAACATAAACAGGTAAGTTATACACGTATATGTCTCTTCTTTGTTTCTGTTTTAGACTTCTCTTCTAGAAACTCCTGTTTCTTGTCAATGATTAAACGACAAGTATGCCCTTCAATTTTATTATTTTCTTGCAGTGCATCTCTAAAGACTTATGCTCATGAAGATACATCAATTGGTTCGTGGATGATGGGCATTCAAGCTACCTATATAGATGAAAGTCGTGTGTGTTGCAGCAGCGCTAGCCAAGGTAAATATATGCTTCCATCGTGCTGACATGTCAATTTTGACTTGTTCACTCATGGGGAAACCTTTTCCTTTCCTTTCTCTTCTCTTCTTTCCCTTTCTCTTCTCTTCTCTCCACTTCCTTCCAATTTGGAAGGATTGATTTTTAGTCTTCATTTTCCTTCTAATTCTCTTCCTTTCCCTCCTTAAGTGAACTCGGGAACACAACTTTTTTATTTTCCTTATATTTCTTTCTAACAAAAAAACTCTGGAACATAACTGTATTTTTCTTTCTTTCCACTTCACTTCTTTTCTGTCTTTAAATGAACTGGGGAACATTAGCGAAAACATGTTAGTCAAAGTGTATTTCAATGTGTAAAACTCCTAAATTCCCAACCCGACCCATCCTTGAAATTACACATTTTTACTCATTACCCAACCTGCCAAGTATTTAGTCTCTAGTGAGAAGTTTTTGTCCTTATCCTTGGACTTTTTAAGCTAAACTAGCCAAATTTGAATTCAGGGCTGAAATGATTTTACTGTTATTTTTGTAGATAAAAAGTTATGTTTTTAACTTCCTTCTATATAGGTTTTACATACTAACCTTGTTTTTCTTAAACTTTAACTAAGGTTTAGTTAGTTTTGCATCCTAAAATTTTGTTACACAACCGTCAGGTGTATATTAAATCTTTAATTTACATTCGAACTATTTCTTCCCAGATAAGGTGTGTTCGCTGGCTTAGTTGGGCTCAAGAGTTTCATTATTGGTTCTAACAAAGGTACAACCCCGGAAGAATTCACAAATAGTTTGTTTCCATTTGGTAACAATATTTGCCTGTAAAGTTCAATGACAGCTTTAAGTTTGTAAACTTAATTTTAAAGTTCTGAGTTAAAATTTTGGATTTGATAGTGTATTTTATGTTGACCTGCCTGTTACGATGGGTGACCGTGGGTTGTGGTTTTATCTTGCCTATCGTCATGTACATAAGATGAGATGTGTATGTGGACATGTCGTAATTGGATTCAGCTTGAGATGTGGTAAAGTTTGAAATGTTCTTCCATCGGTTTTTTTTTACAGTCGATGTGTTTGGGTGACGAGGAAAGAAGGGCTCATTGTTTAGGTGCAAAAGTGAGAATGGTACCAAAGTCTGGATCTTCAAAAGGGCACTCATTAGAACTTTGGAGGACTAAAGTTGCAAAAGTGTCAATCCTGCTGTGGTAAAAAAACCATTGGTAAACCCAAACATCCATCTAAAGGTTTTAATGAAGCTAGGACATTTCATATGATAGTGGTTACTTTTAGAGCCGATAGCCTTAATAGAAGTAATCTCCACCTCCTAAGATAGAGGTATGGTCTGTCTACGTTACGCTTTGTTAATAGTTTTGTAGTTGTTTTTATTGGACTTGCTACTAAACAATAAATCAGAACCCTTTACATGTGTCAAGATAGGTAAGTGTTCCACATAACCTGATCCACATAACCTACAAGAGATGGAATGAGCTTGTAACTTTACAAGCACAATAGTACCCCTTACGCGCATTCTAATATATGCAGGTGTCTCGCATAACCTGGGAAAATGGAATGGGAATGCTCTTTTATGGTCAAAACAACACCTTCGTCATGCATCATGATATATGCAAGTCTCACGTGACCTACAATAAT
>BJCN01007563.1:0-25624 GCA_018326445.1 Flaveria brownii | reverse complement strand
TTACAATAAAATAAGAGACCATCCATCTCAATGTATGTAAGTGTTTTATTATGTGACCCGTGACAAATGGAATGTGCCAGTAGTTTACAATTAAAACATCTGTTACGTGCATCTTGGAATATGCAAGTGTCTCACGTCAGATGGGATAAACCATTACATTACAATAAAAATAATGTTTTGGTGCTAATTTTACGGGGGTGGATCTTGTGTTTGTCCCTGATCATTTGGGAAAGGAGAAAGGGGGGAAGTTAGCTAATTGTGTCCTTTACATGATATGTATAGTATCAAAAGTCTTTAACCAATTTTTTTTAATTCAGTGCATTAAGTCAAAATACCACATATGACATATATACTTACTCTTTTGCTAACAACATATTGAATAGTCATAATATTTTTTACCAAAAACATAAATCATGTTGTGATTACTTAACAAATAAAATTTCACAAATGACTTTTAGAGTGTATGACTTTTTAAAAGTTCAAACACTCAATGCAATAATCAAACTTTTACCCTTTGCCTATAAGTGTGGACCGACATGTGTGGATACAAGAGATCAATATACAAATCCACATAGGCAAATATCAGAGAGAATATTAGGATAGAAGTGAAGTAGTCATCAAATGAATGAAAATTTTGTGAAAAATGTAAGAGATGATTTGAAAACAGGAGATATAATATGAGAATATTGTTCTTCTATTAGAACGGTCAAAAAATGCTTTCCTAAATGCGCATGCCATAACTGTTTTGTATACACTAACGACGATAGGTTAATTATAAAATTTTACGAAGTCAATGTTAGCCCTTACATTTTTATTTTACAAGAGAACTTTTTATTCTTGCAATATATTACATATTCCATATAGTTGAAATAAATAAATATAAATATGAAAAAATAGTCAAATGTTTCGCAAAGCAGATTTGTCATGTAAATGCCAAGTCATCATAAGTTGTGAAGTACTTATTGTATTGTTTGTAAACTATTATCAGTTTATAACTAACTATCTTTATGAAAAAACTTTTGGGACGGTTACATTGGAGTTCAATTGGTCTTTGAACGTGAAATTCTTCTTTTTGACACCTACAAAGGTGTTGTGAGAGAGGGAAATAAGACAACTTGAAGAAAAAAAAGATAAAAGGACATTTCAATCAGGCATGTTGGTGTGACCGAACAATGTAGGCCTCTTAAACTTTCGTCAAATTCTTGTTTTTAAAACACCTAACATGTTATAACTTAGAAAACAAAATAAAGAAAATAACAATAGAAGTATTATTTATGTGGTTTCGATAAGATTATAACACGATAGAAATGGAATACACTTTATTCAGATTAATATAAACAAACAAACAAACAAACAAACCCAGTATATCCCACTCAAGAGCAGGGTCTGGGGAGGGTAGGTGTAGGCGAGTCTTTCCTCTATCTTGTTAGGTAGAGAGACCGCTTCCAAAGAGACCCCCGACTCGGTATCAAAAGGCATACAAATATCAAGACAACAAACACTAAATCATCCAACACATAGCATACAGAATACCAAAAATTTAGATTAATATAAGGCAAGTGGTAATTCAAACATTTTCAACCTGTCCAAAATCCGTATAGTGCTAAACCGCAAATACAAAAATGATATAATAATAACAATATTAATAAATATTAATAGTATTGATAGTATTAATAATAATAATACACACACACACTGCCCAACCCAGATCGGTAGAATCAGCCAGAGGTCGCGGTGGGCGGTGATATCTCACCGCAACGATCACACACAAATACCATCATCCATCATTTATCATCGATCGGTATATATATCTTCATTCTATCACCTTTAACTCATCTCATATGTTTTCTCTATCGTTTCTAGGGTTTTACCATCCGATGTCTTCTATTTGACCTTATTGATTGCACGGACGCCGAATTTCAAACTTCAGTTCGTTTGATTTCTTTCTTTAGTTTGTGAATTTCATCATATAAATTTGTGTTTACGCCTTGGGATTCAAGACTGTGATTTTTGTGGTGTTGTTTCGTGTGTTTGGATTTTGATTTGATTTCTGTTTGATTGAGTAATTAGGTTATTTCAGTGTAGTTGGTTTTCTTGTGCCTGTGGCCGTGTAATGAGTGGCGTTGGTGGATCATGTGATGGATTTTTTTAATGCCTAATTGATGAAATGTTAGGTAGCAGATTATCGGTGGTGTTTTTTTTGTATATTGAGCATTCGTCGGTCAGTTTTATGTGATTTCTTAGAGTGCTAGATTGTTCTGCAGCTTTTCTTTCTAGCCTCTGGCTGTTTGCTGGTGAATTTGTCAGATGACGCTAGGGTTTTGGTGAATTGTAAAAGTGTTTTATAGCTGGAAGACTTGTATCTAATTTTTGATGAACTGGGTACCAAGGAATTGGATAAACGATGTATGATTCTTGATATCTTATAGGATTAAAATGCTTCATTATACCCAATTAATTATGGAGTCTAGCAGAGTGATGGTGCGAACTCTTGATGTTTTGGACATTCTGTGCCTGATTATGAGTGCCATATACTTGGTATTTAATAGTTGTGGATTGTGATGATAGATAATCAGAAGTGGACAAATAGCGGCAGTAAATGAAGTGGACATCATATACTGAATTATAGTGGCCATATATTTTGCCGATTAACATTCATGAGATGTATAGTCAAGCAAAAAGATTTAATAACTGTAGGATAAGAGATCTAAAGAATACAAAAGAAGTGTAAAGGAGGAGTTTTGGTATTTGAAGTCTTGAACTGTATGATCATGACCGTAAAGAAAAGTGTCATGTTGGATCAGTTAAAATTTAAAGGCATGAAATGATTTGATGCTTTAGGGTGATATTAGGTAATAGCATGTCTTTAGAATCGTTGCTTTACATGCTAAGTGCGAGGGGTTTCTTCTAAAGAAAGACCTTATAGTTTACCATGATCACAGTGTTACGATAAGTTTATCAAGTTGGTTGCATTGATTTCTATATTTTTACTCTAGTCGTAAGCAGTTTTTTTTGTTTTTTATGACAATAGGTTTTTCTATTAGTATTCTCATGATTACCATCCTTGAACTGTGAATAAAATAAAACACTTAATCATTCTAGTTTTCAAGTAGTCTCAAGACTGATATCCTTGAACTTGTGAATCATCAGTGCCTTTTGATATCTGTTTGATGTTAATTATTGCGGTTATTGATGTCATGCATTTAACTTATGGTTTTTGCACAAATCATAATTATTCTCAATGATTTATATAATTAATCTCTAACTTGCAGGCTTTAAACAGGGAATAGAGGCCATGGCAGACAATCATGGTGGCAAGGGTGTTATGGATTCTGGGAGCAGTGATGGTAACAATTCTGAAACCACTGTTGAGATAAAGATAAAGACTTTGGATTCTCAAACATACACTCTGCGAGTAGATAAATGTGTAAACACTATTTTTCTTTTCTTGATATTTCATTATTTGATGTTTCCATCTCTAATCCTTTTTGCAATCAGAACTTTAGTTTAAAGCTATATATACATGTTAACAAAAAAAAATCATTTTATCATTGTGTAATGTTTTCCCCATGAAACCAAAAGATGGTTATGTTGCTTGTCTCCAGTAGAAGTCCAATTCAATATTACTTTGTAGTTATCTTCCTGACTATTTGTAAGTTACTTTTATCTTGTTTGAGTTTCTTTAAATCTGTATATTTTTACAGGTACCTGTGCCCGCACTAAAGGAACAAATTGCTTCTGTTACTGGTGTATTGTCTGAGCAGCAACGGTTAATATGCCGTGGCAAAGTTCTAAAAGATGACCAGCTCCTTTCTGCTTATCGTATCCTTCTAGTTTCATAAAAAAATAAGAAACAAATAATTATTACTAACACTTGACTGAAGTTCCTTAATGAGTATTAACTGTAGATGTGGAGGATGGACACACACTGCACTTGGTTGCTCGTCAGTCCATTAATCCATCACTAGCAAGCATTCCAGATCTTACAGGTTTGAATTGAGTCACAACAATTCTGAAGAAAGATAGCGTCTTTTTTTCTTTCTTTCTAGTGCAATCTTGAAAGCTGACAAAATCTGGTATATATAATAGAACAAAAATTTTAGCCCTCAGTGTTTTGTGAATTTAGGTTATTGCCATAGACTTTTTGTTAAAGCAGGCTCCTTCTGGTCTATTTTGTGTGGGGCCTCCTTATGAATCTTTTCTGAGCATGATGTATTATGTGCAGCAAGTGATCCAGCATCAAGTACCAGACAGCCCATGGGCAGCCAACACGGGCCCAGTGTAGTGGTTGGAACATTCAATATATCTGAACAAGGTGATGGGAGTCTTCCAGATTTTGGTCGGGTAAGATTATGAAGATTATAGATCATTATTAAAGATTTTAAACCAATCGTGAAATGCTGAACTAAGTTATTTGTGATGCTTTTTAATCTGGTAGATTGTTTCTGCTGTACTTGGTTCATTTGGAATAGCAAATGCTGGAAGCAATGGTGAAGCCGTAGATTTGCAAGTAAGTTGGCCACTGGTCTATTTCATTCATTTCTTATTTTCATTTTCTTTCGGTTATTTTGAAACAAAATTTCACCTCATATTTTTTTTTCAATAGCAACACATCTCTGAAAGGCTTTCAAGAATACCCGGTCTAAACGAAATAAGAAATCCCACTGGTCAACAACCTGAAGATGCTTCTGGAAGAAGTCAACCTAATCCTCAAAATGCCACATTCATTCTTCCGACCGATGTTCCTATGGAATCTCTTCAGCTTCCTGTAAGTTAAATATTAATTATTGCCAAGCATAACGTTAGTCATTTTTTGATAACACTATTAAACCTCGAACCTATGATGTCAAAGATTTCAAATTTTAGTCATTTAGACACTATTAATTATTTCTTCCTTATTAAGAATTTATAATATCTGCCTGACAGGTTATTCCTGATTCTCTGACTACCTTATCCCAGTATCTAAGGCGTTTGAGGCAAGAATTTAACGAAAATGGTCAGAAGTTCTTGTTTTTACACTTTAGACACCTTTAATTTCTTATGTTAGTTACTTACGATGTGAATTTGATTTTTGGTGTTTGGCAGTTAGAATCCAGGGAAACAGTGGTGGAGAAGAATCATATGCTGCACCACATGCAGCCGCTGGTCAGGGAGGATTACCAACACCAGCTGCCTTGAGTGAAGTGACACATTCTACAAGACAGTTACTCATTGAACAAGCTGGAGAATGCTTAATGGTATGCACAGAACATTTCAAAAATCTTTAATAGGAACATGCTATATTTTCATGTCACTATATTCTTAATCTTATTTTTATTTTTCTGCAGCAATTGACCAGACAATTAAGGGACCAAACAAATATAACCGATCCTGTAGCACGGCTAAGGATGCAGTCAAATGCTTTGAGATCAGGTGCACTTTTGCAAAATTTAGGTGCTTTTTTGCTGGAGCTTGGGCGCACAACCATGACACTTCGAATGGGACAGGCACCGGTGTGTTCTAAGTTTTTAAAATTTTAATTTCTTGAATTTTCTTTTATCTGACATGAAAAAGTTTCTGTTTTTCAGACTGATGCAGTGGTTAATGCTGGACCTGCCGTTTTTATATCTACATCTGGTCCAAATCCTATTATGGTTCAGGTAATATAAATGACTTTTTGACTCGTTTATGCTGAATAGGTTGGTTTGGGCTATAATTGACTTGAATGGGCATATTAAAAAATTTAGTTAAAAAGGAAACAGGTTGGAAGTCAATCTTAATGCATTTAACCTCCTAAATCATTTTAAACAAAGAAAAGCAATACTGTAATACTATAGTTTTGTTTATTTTATTTTTGCATGATTGAATCCCTTATAAAACATATGGATATCGATAAGTCCCTGAACTTTATTATTAACAAAAAGGTCTTTCCTCTGTTGCATGAATAAATTCTTTTTTGTTTTTTTAATGGAAAGGTTGCATGATTAAGTCCCTAAACTTATTAGAAAGGACCTTTTCAATAAGTTTTAGAAGCCAAGAGATTAAATCATACAACAATTAAGTCTAGGGCCCCACATGTAAATTTAGAGAATTTATAAGATTTTTCAAAAGGCCCCTTTTTATCATCTTACTTATTTAACCATGGTGCAGCCTCTACCTTTTCAACCTGGAACAAGTTTTGGAAGTACACCTATGGGGCCAGGCACCGGTTTACGCCCAAGGAATATTGACATTCGAATACGTACTGGTAAGTAATAAATTACTGTTCTGATTTTGTTGTTTTAAATTGAGTTATATAATTACTGATGTCTTTTTTATTTTCACAATGCCTACAGGTTCAGTGTTGTCTCCAGCTGTTAATCAAAGAGAAACAAGTGGTGGTGAGCGGTCAGCAGCTTCTGATGGTGGAATTTCAAATCAATCTGCCTCTATAAATCTGCCTCAGCCCACGGGTCGTGTTGTTCCAATTAGGATTTCTACACTGCCACCTGGACTTGCACCTTCTGAGTCATCCCTTGGTTCTTTGAGTGTAATATATCCAGTGGTAGCAAGAAGTGACAATAGTGACCAGGTGTCGAGTGGTAGTCACCCTCATAATGGTGAAAATAGACCACATATGGCCCCTAGCTCTACAGCCCAACAGCAAGCACCTGAAGTTCCTGGTACATGTTTTTTATCAGAGCAAATTGCACAAAACAGAAACAAAAAATGAACCTTTTTTCCAAGTTCTAACCTTAGCAATTAAGTTTAAACTAGGCATAAAATAGAAAGCAACTTATAGCTTGTTACCCACTTTGGCAACCCTTCATTTCAACTGATTTTGTTGATCCTATGCCAGGTTCCACATATGCCACAATGCTTACTTGAAAGAAAATAATAAAATAAATTATAAGCTAGAAAAATGATATATCTTAAAAAACAATGTTTAATAAAAATCATGAAAAGCCATGTCAGTTTGTTAAAAAAGGAAAACAAGATAACATCAGTGGTTTTTGAAAAAGTAGCAAAAGGTGATCTGTTTTACTGGTTGAACAGGCTATTTGTAAAGAAACATGCCAGATGCCACACATGCAAAAGTCATATCTTTTTACCAATAAATGTTGAAAAATTGATATCAAGACGGCAAATAAGATATCACGCTAGAAATCTTTGAAAAATCAGCAAAATAACTTGTTAGTCAAACATGCATTGCTATTATCATGAACTTGGTTGCTAAACAGGTAATAACTGCTGGAAAAATTGGATCAAAACCATAGAACACCAAGTTTTGTGGAAACACCCACAAGTCTTTTCTCTTTTCTTGTATTTAACATGAACAAATGAAACAAAAGAAAACCACACAAAATCACATTAACCAATTGCCCCTATCTATACTAAATCAGACTTTTGGAAAATTGTGTAGGGGTCTTTACGGGAGCAGCATCTTTATCCCATAGAATGAAGATAAAGTTTGCCCCTATTTCATCCTCCCTAGACCTTATTGTATGAGTGGGAATTTTCTAGGTATGCTTGTTTGTTTAGAGTTTTGGAAAACAAAAAAACCTCTAGTAGGTTGGAAACCTAGCTTCTTTATTCGATTTGGTTTCTTAGCATCCAAAGATAACATACCAAAACAAATTAATACTAAAATAATGAAAATCGAGTTAGCATAAACTGACCAACTTGTTTCCCAAGTTTACTTCTTTAACTCATATCAAGATTACCCTTAATATTGATATGGATACATCTTTTCTTCAAAGCAATGTTGGCTAATCATCTTGAGCGAAGTTAGCAGCTTCTGTTTTTGGCTCCTGCTTAGGACACTCAATTGAATAATGACTAATGAGCATGCTTCTAACAATTATAACAAATGACAAACCTTTTATCGTTTATTCGTTTTTTAAACACTCTTGACCTCGACCACGTCCCAAATCGCTATAGCTAGACCACCCGCGTCAAAATCACTTACAACCTGTCTTTTCAGTCGTCTTTTAGAAGTAGCAATTTACTTTGATTTGTATAACTTGTGTCTTGCAACTTGATTCGTTCCACATAGGCTTTCAACCTGCCTATCGCCATGTATTCAATGTCCGAAGACTGCTTGATGGGTGCAACAATTTATAGATATTTGCTTCGTACTGAATCAAACAATTTGCGAGCTATTATTGCATCTTAAGGCTCGATCCAAATCTCTTATACTTTGAAGCAAATTCACTTAATTTTTCAGCAAAATGTTTGAGGGTTCTTGTTTCCCTCATTTGAAGTTGTTCAAGTTCCCTTCTTAATGTAGCTAGTCATGGAAATTACCTGTAAAGCCTTCCGTATGTCTTTTTCCTTTAAATTCTTTGCCACATGTATTAGGATATCTTCGGTAGAGCCTGGGAGAGGACGGCCCAACAACCTTTTTCTTCTTCATTCCATCACCATCCCAAAGGCCTTGAGCATCTAAGAGCGACTCTATCAAGATGGTCCAAGTGTTGTAATTTGTTGTCAAACCTGTGACTTGAGATGTTTTTCGAACCTGAACTGTAGTTGTATTGGCGATTTGGCGGGTTGGTTGTAATCTGTCATTGCTTGACCTTCTCTGTTGGTCGTTTGCTGTGTTTAGTCATGATCACAGCCTGATCGCCTTCTTGCTTTTTGCGTTACATGGTCCGATCACACTACATGATATTGAACTCTTTTTGGTTGCTCCACTAAGATTGCAACCTTCCTTGTCCCTGCCAATCCATGAAGGTTTAGAGGCCTCCTTCCGCTTGTTGATCCATGAAGGTTTTAACAGTGCGTCTCTGTCTTGCTTGATTCATTAAGATTTTGAGACTTCCTCTTTTTTGTCAATTCACTCGGATTTTGACTGCTCAGGTTGTTTTGCTTCACATTTTTAAGCTCTGTCTCCTAGTTGTTATCTCTGTCAAAATTGTAGAACACAAGTTGTGTGGAAACTCCCGTGACTCATTTCCTGTATTGAACTTGAACAAACGACGCGAAAGAAAACCACACAAAATTACATTTTAAGTAAACTCGACTCTTGGAAAAAGTACCCACCACCATCAAGTTTGGGAAGCAAGTAGACCTATTCTAGGTTGGAAACCAAGTTTCTGTGTTTGACTCGATTTGCTACCATCCAAAGATAACATACCAAAACAATCAAAATACTAAAATATGAAAATCGACTTAACAAATAACCGAGCAACTTGTTTGACAAGTTACTTCCTTTACCCATATCAAAGATTAATCCGATAGTAACATGTAAGTTGGTTTCTATGTTGTGTTTTAGTTTAAGTTAGTTTCTAAATCTGGAAAAACCGTAAGGTGGGTTTCTAGTTTGCCTTTTTTTTACTGTTGGTATAGTGTAATGTGGTCATAGAATTTAGTTTTAAAAAAGGGCGTACCTGGTGCTGCAAAGAGCTCCCGCGTTCGCAGGGTCCAGGGAGGGTCCGTCCCATTTAAGGGAAGATGTACGCGGTCTTTCCCCCACACTTTGTGGGGAGGCCGTTTCCACGGATCGAACCTGAGACCTTTGGTCTCTTAGGCCTTTGATCGAACCTGAGAATTTAGTTTTAGAACAAGAAAAATCTTTCTTCATAAGTTGAAGAACTCTCATGACAGGTCAAAGTTAAAAGTGAAGTCTTTCAATCTGATGCAGGTACAACACATGGTTTGTCACACAATGGTCAAACCTTTTCTACAGAAGTTCCCAGTGGACTTGATCAACTGCTGAGAAATCTATTTCCTGGTGAGCAGAATCATGTCAACGACTTCATCTTTCAGGGAACAAACGTTGAAACTGCTCACACGCCTGTCAATTCCCAAGAAGCGCCTGCGGTCAGTGATGAAGGAACCTTTTTGTCAAATTTGCTCCACCAGATTATGCCTATCGTGACTCAGCACCTCAGTGGTGGTGCTGATGGGGAAAATGGAGCTACCCTACCTTCTTCAAGTGTAAGTCTTTGTTCCCTTCTTCAAATGTAAGTCTTTTGTTTTTCTAATTGTTTTTTTTTGTTACTATTTTTTTTCCATGCGCATAGGTTGAAGAGAACCAGGATCGAGGTGCATCTTCACGGCAGCCAGATGGTCCTTCATCACCCCCTTCCTCGAAACGGCAAAAGGTACTTTTAAATCAAGATTTGTGTAACTTTTTATTATTTGTTGTGATGATGAGACCCGTGGCCCACCAACACCCTGATTAAGGGCGCTTAGCAAATGGCCTTCAAGGGGTTAATACAGGAAATAAGGGGAAGCTAGATTTGAACTTGAGACCTCTACAAGAGGGGAATCAAGTACTTACCAATGTGCCACCCCCTACGAGGTTTATATATATTAAATAGGTCTATACTATTTTCAAATTCTTGTCTACTCATGATGCAGACAGAGTAAGTAATTGACAGAGCAAGTTGAAGTGACAAAGGAACACAAATGGGTTTTTGCAACAGATATCAAGATCCACATAGCTGGTTGACTTTGACCAGTTTTCAGTTGGCTGATGCATTGATCGTTGATAACCCAACTTCAATACGTATATCCTTGTATTTCGTATCTCTGAATCTGTGTTTTGACTGAACAATTGCATAGTAAAACATTTGTTTTTGTATCGTTAGCGATATGCCCATAGAAAATTTGGTTGGGCAAACTTGAAAGAATCTGAGAGCAGTTGGAGCATTTATGTTACTTAAATCTTGTGATCGGTTTTGTTGTGGTTTAGCATGTGTAGAAGCAATGATCTAAATTGAGCTAGATCTCAACGTTCACTTCTTAGAGTTTGAACCTTGAACACCTCGGGCTAGAATGAAGCGGACAAAAGACCGCCATTAGTCTCCCAACAAAAAAGTGATTTATTTTGTGATCACTCTCTGGTGAGAGTAAATATCAGAATCAGAGAGAGAATGTAAGAGAGTACATAAAGAGAGCATGAGAGACTATTACCTTCTATCACCTATTGTTCTTATCAAGGGGTGTTCTATCTAGAGAATAATCGAATGTGATTGTGACAATTAGGTCCTTATTGGTTGTCATAATATTGATCAATTGGTCTAAAGATACCGTGGATAAAAATAAAACACCCTATACGAATAATGATATTATGCCTCTTCAGTATGGTTTAAGTTATGCGTGTATTATGTATAGCGTCCATTGAATATGCATCAAATTATATCATTTGATAATGTGGCTTAGAATGTAGCATAAAAGAGAATAAAAACAGAAAGGCAAAATTAATTATTAGGCCACACTATCATGTCATTTTCATCTTATGATGACAAGTATATGCTTTTTTTAAGTTATGCATTTTCATTTCTTGTTTTATTATGGGCTATAATCCATATAAATATTTGCATCTATTTATTGTGGTATATTATATTTTGAACAACAATCGTGGTATATAAAGAATAATAAACTTTCTTGGATATGTTTGTTTTTGTACTTGCCTTAAATTTGGTTTTGTAGTACATATAAAACAATATATATATATATATATAAAACATAAACAACATATAAACTGCATTTGTTTATGTTACAGTTTTTTCTTGTTTACCTTGTAGGGGTAAGGCATGAGTTTTAAGAATTTTCTAATGTAGTTCCTGTGATTTTTGAATATTTTTAATATATGTTTTTATTACCAAATAAGACAATAATATAGTTATATGATCCTACCCAATAAATGGAAACATAGCAAGTATTATGTTTTAATTACTAGAGCGATAAAAATGATAAATATGAATATGTCACGTATATGTATTTGTGAATGTATATGATAATGAAAGAATTATCACGTCTATTAAAAAGTCTACGTTCTCCCAATAAATATGCAATAAACCTAAAATTTAATCCAAATTAGTACTTTTTAAGTATAAGATTATGAAATTATCATATAAACAGTTAATAACTTACGTAAGACCATAACCAGTGTAAAGAGCATAGGGTGCATTTGGCCTACGTGGCATCATTCGTGTGAAGCGCAACGTCGAAGGGTTTTGTGTCTGGGGATTTCAAATTATTCTTTTACTTTCTTTATCTTTTTCCCTTTAAAATCTGAACTTTCAATTAAGTGAGCTTTCATAATCTATATTATATCTAAATGAATCTTCATATGTTTTTTACAAAATTTATTTTCATAATTTGTTAAAACTAGTGATATATATATACACATAATAGTTTTAAAACTTTTATTATTAATAAGATATCTATTTTGTTAAATATAAGTCGAGCGGTAAAAACCAACCGTAAGCTGATAAGTCATAAGCCTCTAACTAGTTTGGTCCGGTCCCGAAAACATTCATATTCATACCGGTCAATTTCAATTTTGAAACGTAAAGTCAAACTAACTATTTAGTATTTATCTAACTGACCAATGGCGTGCACCTTTATTGAAAACAAATGGAGTCCACCTGTTCCCCTGCTACAGATGCGACCCCACACACACACACAACCAACGGTTAAAAACCATCACATGAAACAATCAACGGTAGATACTCTCCATCGTATTATATGCTCCAAGCGACCGGTTCTAGGTCAGCTTTTCTCCTCGAACTACTAACTTGTCATCTTCCCCCTATAGTTTCATCATTCACACACACTCTTCACACACACTCTTCACACACACTCTTCACACACACTCTTCACACACACTCTTCACACACACTCTTCACACACACTCTTCACACACACTCACCATTTTTGCTACTACTGTGTGTGAACCAGAGCAACTGCTATTAATGGAAGAATCTCTTCATGTGTTTAATGTTGGCTAGTGCACTCCACACATCTTCGTGTTAGATGATTTGAGCTCCTTTGGTATGGATAATCACTGGCAGATGAACAAATGTGGCTCCACGTGGCAGTCGTCGGCGGAGCCGGAGGTCCTGGTGGCTCCGTCGTCGCTTTCGCAACTTCAGTCACACGATCCTTCTAGGACTTCTTCGGTAATCGACATTGCTTTTTCATCCTTTGTGAAAGAGATTGTAGCAATCATCTTCGTATGTGTTTCTCTGTTGCTTATACTTGTTACAGCTGGTGTATCGTTTTTTATTTTGTTTTCAAATTTCATTCTTCAAGTTTTCCCCTAATTTTTGTTGATTACTGCTAAACAACGAGGTTGGACTTGTTTATACACTTCATATATCTTCATTTTTGGGGCTTCATTTTACAATTATGGGAATTGTAGCTGCTTTAGTTGGGCCCACAAAGTGGAAGCCCTAAATTGGCAAGGCATATTGAACTTCTAAGTTGTGCTTTTTATCAATTTGTTATGTGGAGTATGTATTATGCACTGAGGACAATATGCATGTAACTTTACATAAATGTACTATCGGGACACATCTAAAAATATTAACTTCTGTGAAAATTCATGCAATCATGCCTTGATGGTTAATATGCCCTTATGTATGTATATGTTTCATCATTACACGAGTTATCTATAACTTTATGCCTTTACGGAACTTGGTTTGATACAGCACAAGTTATGCCAACATGTTTGGGATGGATCTGGTTATGTCTGACATACTTGTTTGGATTACTTTATATTTGTTGTAGATGGTCAATTCAAGAAATTACACTTATCCACATATTGTGCAAGAACCATCTTCATCAAACCGAAAACTGATGGATGACCCCTTGTTTCAAACTACAAATTTCAATTTATATAACTCAAGTCTGTCAGTAACGGGAACTCCATTTTTCACCATCCTTTCTGGAGTGCCATCTTTCTCACAATATGATTCCCAACAATTATTGAGCTCAAAGCCATTCAATCCATCCAGCAATCTTCATGCCTACAATCAAAGCCCTGTTGTGGGTCCTACAGGCCATGAATCTTCATTTGGTTCCCCCAAGCTATTATCAGAAAACATTGATAACCACAGCCTGAAGTTCAGAATTGATTACCGTCCATTTGTTCCAATCAGGCCGTTAGCAGGTGCTGGTGGGCCTGGTGGAAATACTGCTACTTGTTTACATGAACAGTCAAATGGTTTCACTTCTCTAAACAATGTGCCAGTCTCTGGTCCAATGCCAGCTCAACATGGAAAGCTTCACAGCTCATCTGTTCTTCATCAAGTATCTCTTCTCACAAGTGTTTTGCCACGCGTGTTTTGTCTGTATGCAAGTGAGTGTTACATCATTTTGGTTGGAGGTTTTGCTGATAAGCTCTAATTTTGGATGTTCTATATTTTGGAAGGTGGTGATCTGTTTTTCAGCAATAGTGGACTCCTTGGAGTTGTTTGCTCATGCCATGGTTTTCAAATGTCGATCTCTATGTTTTCAGAGGTAGGTTGTGAATATACATCTATTTGATTAATCATTAGATCTTATGAGTTATAGAAACATAAATAAAAACTAATGGTTTTTCTTATGGCTACTTGCCTGCAGCATTCAGGTTTGCAGGATGTTAACCCAGGAGATGCTGTCCATATGGATAGTGGTGAGACCATAGCTCAGTGGCGAAAAAATTATTTTTCCAAGTTTGGGGTAAGTTTATATATTCTCCATGTCATGTGATTACTTGTTAGGAAATAAATGTAGAAGATTTGCAGTAATTGGATCAATTTTGATCTTTGTGTTTCATATTTGGATGATGAACCTTTATCTAAGAAACATGCGTAACATGCTCCAGTTATGTGGTATTTTGGTTTTTATCTTTATTATTGAAAATGTTATTTCTTATTGGCATGTTTTTGAAGCACCAAGAACACTGGTTGGTGATGTTTTTATCATGCTTTAGATTAGGATACCTGAAGATCAATGTGGATGGAACTGGCCTGAAGGATACTCCACAGCAGCTGATGTTGCAAGAAGTAATAAGAGGGTACCCAACCAGACAAAATCTGCCATTCGCTCCAATTCTGTTGGTCCTTCTAAACCATACGCAGATTCCAGACAGCCATTGCTATTTTCTGATCACCATTGTTCAAATCAGAAGTTGGTTCATGCCCTTGATAGTCACAAATTACCAAATTTTACTGAAATGTCTCAGAGCAATGCACATGGTGCGCCACCTAACAAGGCTATTGAGCGGCATGTGTCTCGTTGTTTATCAATTTCAAAGTTGGCTAGTGGCACGGATATTACTTTTAAGTCTGTTCCCACATTCTCTGAGAAGATAAACAATTATAGGGATGGTGATGTAATGGAAAAAACTATGGTTTCCTCAAATATTGAATTAAGACTAGGACAACCATCTCAGCAGAATCAAACATCTGGGAAATCAGAAGTTCCAGGTTTCAATACTTGTGTAAGCAGAGTTGGCCATCCATCGAAATTAGTGTCCTCTCAGCGGCTGATTTATAAAGGTGTGTTTCTGCTATTTTTATTAACTTGTTTCCTTCATGCCTTGCCATCTGATCAGAGATGACACTTCCGGCCATTTATTTCTGAATGGGGTGAGTGGGGTGAACAGGTACCCGGTTGCTTGACTTAGTTCTTGCTTTGCGTACGGTGCAGGGAGGTGCAGGATCGCTTTGCAATCTAATGCACACAGCCTTACCCTACACTTTTAGTAGGAGGCTGATTCCCATGGCTTGAACCCAGACCTCTAGGTACAAAGTAATAACCTAAGCAGTTGCTCCGGGGCCTGCCCTCATTCCTATTAATTATTAGTGAAATAATGTAATTTTTGTATTCATATTTGACGCACTAATTATTTATTAGAAAAATAACTGTTGGACGAGTAGCGTTTTGGTCATCCCAACCTGTTTTACTTAGTTACCCAACCCGCCTACGTGCCAGTTTTCCACCTCTAGTTCTAATATATGAATTAAGAATTCTTATCTTTTTCTTTCTTTTTTTTTCTTTCTAAATAAGATGTAGCAGGCAGTAATACTGTTAGAGGGGAAAGCAAGCAAGTTGTTAACTGTGCTGCTCAAGCAGCTAAATCCGGTTTAATAGAAGAACAAAACCGGTTGAGGTTTTCTAGTCTCGGGTTTGGAGCCTATAGCACAAAAACTGCTTTTCAACCTGAGCAATTGAAAGGTGATGAAGTTGCAGGTTCAGTTAATTCCATGCTATTTTCACACTTTAATGATCCTAAGGATAAGATGTCTAAGCAGCAAAATGTTGAATCTCGAGTTTCTAAGCTTGGTTATAATGATATGGAAACTTATAAGCTTATGGACAAAGAGAAAGGATTAGAACATATTGATCATGGTGTTCCTACACCAATTACATCGCAGCATGCGTCTTGTAGACCATCTTTGATATCAAGAGCTTCTTCACTGGTGTTTTCATCTATGGTTATGAATTCTTCTACTAACATGACCTCATCAATGTCAAAAGTTGAGAGTACAGGAGTATTGATTTCACGTACACCCTCATCAAATCTTTCTTCTTTCTGTGGAGTTGAAAAGGACCAAAATGTATCAGGCAACCCTATAAAGGGAGGTTTATGGAGTTCGATAAAAATTCCTTCAAAATCAACTGGTTGCACATATAATTCTCCAGTACTTGCAACAAAACCAGTTCATTCTGGAACTATTTCTTGGACTGCTGATACTGCAGGGAAATCAGCTGTAATTTCTGGTAAATGTTTACTTTATCACTATAGATTACTGGCTTTTTAGTTCATTTTATCTACCCCACTTAGATTTAATAAAATAATGAAAATATTTTGCAGTGTCACAAGAAACTTTGTTTCAAGTAGGAAAAAATAGATTGGAGAGCAACCCTTATCAAACTGGTCATCCACTGCCAAGGTGACTTCAGATTACTACAAAATAATCAATAAATTGTAATTCATTGTCTAATTTTCTTTCTGTAATTTACCCGTGCTTTCTTTTTATGGATCTGCAATCATAGTTTTAACTTTGACTTTAAAAATTTCAGGATTGGTATAACTGAAGATATTTGTTTATCATCTGGGCATGGAAACTGCTTTCAGGATACATCATGTGCATATGTTCCAGGAAATTGCAGCTATCTGGTACAAAAAAATCAAATGATTGAAAATTCCAATCTTGGTGGAAAAATGTTTCTCGGTGCTTTTGGAGAACCATCAAAAATCAGAGCCCCTATATTATCTACTTCTAATTTGCAAAAAGGTTGCATTTTGCGTGATGGAACTATTTCTTTAGGTAAAATTGGAGAAACAACAAAGCCAAATTCAAAAAAAGTTGAATTTAATGCTTTTCAGTGGAAAGATGTTCCTAATAAAATGGCGGGAAAATGCAACGGGTCATGCACAGATGATACACCTAAGTTTCTAGAGAATAGAGTTGATGTCATTGACCAAACTTCTGATGTAGTTGTCAAAAGCAGTGACCAGCCTGTTCAGAAGGGTAACTGCATGAAGGAGCAGGTTATGTCTAACGTATCATCTAAATGTTCCGCCCCTGCTTTGACCCAAGCTTCAGTCAAAATCAGCAATGGAGATTCATGTACTGATGACGCACAAAACACTGATTGTGCCAAAAACTGGTCTTCTGATGATTGTAGCAACACTGGATCAGATGGGTTTTCTTGTAAGGTTGGTTCAAAAAAGGAAACACAGTCAAAATCAAATCCTGATCGGTCAACTCGTACTCTTGTTGATGAGCTTAGGGTTATAGACTCTTTAAGATTGAAAAAAGTAATGAATCAATCCCCTATGCATAGAAATAGTACTTCAACAAAAACTTTTGAGAAAGAATTTGAATGTAGAAAGAGAAAAGGAGGAACAAAATTCAAAATTCTTGGAAGATCATTCCCTGCCTCCCCAATTTCTTCAATATCTAATGGAAATTCTGGGCAGTCCTCTCAGTCTCCTGAAGATGTACATAAACTTGATAAAGATATTAAGAAATTTCCATGTAAGACTCCAAAAAGAGTTTATGATGATTTTATTGAAATTCCAGAATCATCATGTAGAAAGAAGGCAAGGATTGTTTTGGAGTTTCCTAAAACAAAGAGTGCCTGGAAAGAAGAATTGCCTTGTAAAAGATTCACTAGGCCAGTAGTATGTGGGAAGTATGGTCTTATCTCAAATGGTGATACATCTAAACCAGCAAAGATTTTTTCTCTTAAAAAGGTTATTAAAACTTCCAAAAGATGTTCCCCTGTTGGAGAGGAGTTTGTGAAGAGATCACAAGTAAAAACATTGAAGAAATCTATAATAAAAGGACATGGACAGACAGATAATTTTTTTAGTTTTAAAGAGGTTAAGTGCCACATTGTAAAAGGAGTTGAAGCATACAGTGATGATGATACAACGGAAACCTCAGATAGTGACTTTGGGACCAAAAAAAGGCGAAAAACTAAGAAGATACGCAAACGTAGCCTATATGAGTTAATTGCAGAAGGTATATTATCTAATAAAGAACATAAACATATTTAAGTTATAGAATACAGTAGTTATACTTTTGGTTGGTTGGAATGGAATGATCATTACATACTATCATCTTATATGGTGATGGAAGGAAGTGTAATATTAATTTTTAGTATGAGACTATTAGTTATGGAAAGTGGATGGTTATATCTCTACTTTATACTTCATAAACTTACTGCTTTTTTATCTACAAACTATATACAAATTTAAATGACTAGAACCTTGAATAAGATTATAGTAAAATGATATATTTTTACAGATTTTTGGAAAATAAAAGCGAATTTAGTTGATGTTTTAAAATCTTTAAAATTACGCTATTAATGACTACATAAATGAAAACGAGTTACTTTGTATTTTTCATTCCATCATACCAACCACTACCTTATTCTTAATCACTCTGATCATCAGAAAAAGATTCTGGCTTTGCTACAACTCCAAAGAACATAGCTTTAATACCTCAAGATAACTTGAAGAATGGTGGAAGCAGTAACAATCTCCATGGGGAAGAACATATATACAGGTAATTAATTAAATTAGGATTTGGATTGTCTGGATCATGATTACTTTAGCCTATAGACTGTATGATAAGATCAATGGTCTATGGTTTAGATCCTGTAAGGAGTTAGTATGCAAGTCAACTCCAGATGTGGATAAATTCTGCAATGTTTGTGGAAGCTTATACAATGATGAATTTAATTGCTTGTTGGAGTGCAGCCGATGTTTGATTAAGGTATGCCTTTTATCCTGTTCGATATTTGTATACTTTGATTAAAGCAACACCGGTATAGATTTTGAGAAACTTTATATGGTGTTATGCAGGTGCATCAGGCTTGTTATGGGATTTCAAAAGTTCCCAAAAATGAATGGTATTGTAGACCATGCAGAGAAAATGCCACTAATATGGTAAGAATTCAATTTCACATTGAAGGTCAATGCATGCCTAATTGATTGACATTTAGCCATTTAGGCATGGGATGTTATGATCATTCTGCAAGTTTAACATATAAAACATATTAATTGTGGCTTTATTGGCATTTAGGCATGTGTTCTATGTGGTTATGAAGGTGGCGTCATGACTCGAGCTCTTCATAGTAACATCGTCGTGAGAAGCCTTTTGAATGCATGGAATGTTGTTACAGAATCACAGGAGATTCAAGTTAATATCGATGCACCCCAAAATATTATTTGTGAAGATACAAGGGCATCTTCAGTAGCTGATCCTACGGTCATGAATTTATCTTATTCTGTCCATGACAAAGTGATAACAAATAGTGTTACAGCAGGATTTTTTGACCCTACTGTGAAGCAGTGGATACATATGGTTTGTGGACTTTGGACACCTGGCACACGATGCCCGAATGTGGACACCATGAGTGCTTTTGATGTGTCTGGTGTATGTTGTCCCAAAGGAAATGTGGTTAGACCTTAACTGAATAAATTTTACTATTTCACTTTCCATGACTATGTTGTCCACCATAAATCTAAATTATAGCAAATGCTCAATGATTTTATTTTACTTGCAGGTCTGTTCCATGTGTAAACGTCCTGGTGGTTGTTGCATAAGGTGCAGAATTATGGGCTGTACAATTCACTTCCATCCCTGGTGTGCACATCAAAAGGTCTTAATCTTGCATAAAAGCTGTAAATTTAGTATATAAAATGATTAGTAGACTCAGCAACACTTGCATATAGTAATGTTATATATGGTTCTGTATGCCCTTGTGCTAGGTAGATTAGAGGTGGCGAAAGGTAAGTTTTAAAATCCACATGAAATAGTAGTATATTTATATCAATTCAATAGGCATCTAATTAATAAAAGGGTTAGGAGGTTTGGTTTTAAAATGCACACATCATGAGCGCATAACGCGGTGATGGGATCACATCATTACATTTGTTGTGATGCGATTCCCTGATGCACATGTGATGCAGTCCAATGCGATCTGATTTGATGCGGTCTGATGCGGCACATTATGCAGTTGGCCAGTATTTGAACAAATTAGACCATTGATTACAATGGTCTAAGTATTTGGGTTTGAGTATTTGAGCAAATTAGACCATTCGATTGAGCTATGGGTTTGAGTATTTAAACAAAGTAGACTATCGATTGAACAAATATAACTAGGGATGATGAGAATATCTTAAGTTAACAATTTAAAATACTATTTGTAATAACTTTTCAGTATTTTTTTAATAAGGAACGCCTCTATACGTGATGTGCACGCATTGCGCATCACACATCGGCTTTTGGGATCAAAACACATTGGAGGGCCACACACTCTTTAAACCAAGTTAGGAAGTTTATGCATTAAAAGTAATATCTTCGGTGAATTGTGGTTTGTTTTCTTTTATGCTATTTTGTTTTGAATATGCATGCTTGGCACGTTGGAGTTAAAACATAACTTGAATCGACCATAAATGGTATAAAACTGGCTTCTGCAAGAAGTATTGTAAGATGTTTTCTTCTTTCTTTAATGCTAATATGATTGTTGCTTTGGAAATAGGGTTTACTGCAAAGTGAAGTTGAAGGAGCTGACGATGAAAAGGTTGGTTTCTATGGAAGATGTGAGCTTCATGCAACAGAAGATCATTGTAACCATGCAAGCAACTCTCAGAGCATACGAATTGTGCGTCCTCATCAAACGGAAACATGTGCCCGAACTGAGGTTTGTCTGCTTATAATAAATTATAGGTGGCAATTCATGTTGGGTTTGGGTGGGCGGAATGGCGGGGATGTATAACCCAACCCGAACACGACCCCATGAATGTATTGTGTCAAAAGGTTGAACCTAACCCTGGTGCATGTAATCCATGTAACCTGAACACATGACTTGTGAAATCTGATTATCTTAACGGGTCAAACAGCTTGCTGATTAAATGTTTGTAAACGGGTTGGCTGGTTAAATTTATAATCTGTACATATTCTTTTAACTTTTAATAAATGGGTTGGTCATATATTCAACCTATTTGTTGAAGGGTTTTAGCTGTACCGGCCCGACTATAACCCAAAGCCATTTAGCCAACCCGTTTATCTTGTGTTGGGTTGGGAATTGCCAGCCTAGGGTTAAACTTGTTAAACCAGTGTCAATTCAATATACACTTTTTTGTGTTGATTAGGGTTACAAGGGACGGAAACGAGAAGGGTTTAGGCATGATAGCCAACAAAACCCTAGCGGTGGTGCTGGATGCATGGTTCAGCAAGAGCAAGTAGATGCTTGGAATTATATAAATCGACAACTTTTATGCAAAAAACGGCTTCATAAAACGCTACAAACGGTTCAGGATGTAGAATCTGACTACCGGGTATGTTAAATTGAAGGCCATTCTTTTCTTGCATGCTTAGGGTTTGTTTGGATTTGTGTTATGAAACTGATCATTTGATTATAGCAACTTTAAGTCACAATAATCATGTTAATGTTTGAACAAGCATGATTCTAATTGTCTGATTATTTGAGAGGCTTATACTCAGGCAAGTTTAATTTAAAACCAATGTTAAGTAGAGGATTGTGTGCACCACATAAACGGTTGCATGTAGTGCATGACATATCTAGTGAGAGAGAGAAAGAAATACAGGTATGTGGCTACTTAACTGCCTTAGTAAAGCAATAGGTACAAGTGTTCATGTGATTCTCACAATCCTTACTTGGAAATGGTTGTTTAGGCCATCTATACTTTCATTCATAAAACTTTTCTCTTCTTTCAAAGAGTGTTCTTTTTGTTCTCTTATGTTTTTTTGAACAAGTAATACTCGCACTCCCCTAAAATCTAGTCCTAAAATTCACCTATTGCCCACTTTGTGGCACTCGAACCTGTACCAATTTGGTGGAGATCTGATCTACCAGGCCAAAAGGCTATCAGCTGTTATTTTATCTATCTTAAATAATCAGAATTTTTATATAGTTAAACATCTGATCGTGTAATTGTTATAACTTCAAACAGCATAAGCACATCCATATACTATCTACCTATTAGGCTACTTTGGGAAATCTTATCTTCTCTCATACTGTGTAATGTGTATATGCAGAAAGAATATGCTCGCTATAAACAGTCAAAAGGTTGGAAGCATTTGGTTGTTTACAAATCAGGGATCCATGCTCTTGGTCTGTATACATCATTGTTCATTTCACAGAGTGCAATGGTATGATCTATATACCCTTTTATATGAAAATGGGTCAAACAAGTAACGTATATTAGCAAAAAAATGAAACGGTCAAAATCATTTTAACAAGTTAAAGATTTCAAATGCTTAAATCGTTTTTCAAAAAGAAAGCTTGTTATTATTTTAGTTGAGGATTTGTACAGAAAATAGCAAAATATTAGCCCTCAATTACTAATACTAGCAACCAGCTACTACTGAAATTACAAGAAATAGAATCAAATTTCCTTTTTTCACCTGAAATGGCAACATTTTACATATTTTGATATTTATGAGTTTAGCGGGTCATTTTTTAAATATTTTTATGCAGAATTTCCTAGTCTTTTAGTAACAGGTATTTTTAATTTAATTGACAGCAGAATAAATTACCGAAGAATATGTAAATCTCCCACGGATAAAGACAACTGACCTGCTAAACTGGCAATGCGGTTAGAAATTGCTAGTTTCAAAATTCAAATATATTTTTTAAACTAAAAATGTATTGTTTTGGAGAATTTGCATAGTCTGTTGCTAGAATTTCTCTAGAGTCAGAAATTTAGTTGTAGTGTCGTACTATTTTTAACAATCCTTCTAGAAATGTAGGTATAAGTTCATAAGCATTAGTCAATAAAAAAATTATATTGATTATTCAAAAGAATTATATTGTTGCTTGATTAATAGGTTGTGGAATATGTTGGTGAAATAGTGGGGTTGCGTGTTGCCGATAGAAGAGAAACAGAATATCAATCCGGAAAGCGGTTGCAATATAAAAGTGCTTGTTACTTTTTTCGAATTGATAAAGAAAATATAATCGATGCAACCCGTAAAGGGGGAATTGCTCGGTTTGTAAACCATTCATGCAAGGTAAAGTTATTTCGCTTGTTTATTGTTTTGAACACACACACACCCACACATGCGTGCATACATGCATACATACTTTCTAATCATTTCATTCTTCTTAAGCTAACTTGTGATTATCATGTCTACATGTTCAGCCAAATTGTGTCGCTAAAGTGATAACAGTGCGGGGTGAAAAGAAGGTAATTCTTGATTTAAGTCATTCAAATTCAAACCTTTTCTGATTATTTATGCAGTATTCCCTTGAAAATTTATGTGGCTGATTTTCATTCCAGCATGAAATTGAATAAAACTTTAAAAAGTTATTATTCATAAAGTCAAAAACTTCAAAAGATTAATATACAATCTTTTTTGAGATTTTGATGGTTTTATTGTATTTGGAATGAGGGCGGGCCTTGGCGCAGCGGTAAAAGCTGTTCCTAAGGGACCGAAGGTCTCAGGTTCGATCCGTGGAAACGGCCTCCCCACAAAATGTGGGGGAAAGACCGCGTACATCTTCCCTTAAATGGGACGGACCCTCCCTGGACCCTGCGAAAAACGCGGGAGCTCTTTGCAGCACCAGGTACGCCCTTATTGTATTTGGAATGAAAAATTTAAAATCTGCAATTATTTGTGTGAATTCTTGAAAAGAAAAAAATGACTTCAGTTGAATTACATTTTTTTGGTTTTTTTCAGAATTAACTGAACGTATAAAATTGAATTATAATTTGTAAAATTGATTTTACAGGTTGTATTCTTTGCTGAAAGGGACATATATCCAGGAGAAGAGATAACTTATGACTATCATTTTAACAATGAAGATGAAGGTAAAAAGATATTGTGCTCTTGCAATTCAAATAATTGCAGGCGTTATCTCAACTAATAATGCTGTTGCGCATATGTTGTTATCAACTTTTAAGGATACTCATCTTGATAATTTTATGTATATATAATCAACGTCACTACGTCAGCATTGTTACTTCCATCTGCTTTTTCATGTTTCAAATGTGAGTCTTTGGGTTGTGGAATACAGGTTGCAAGGCACACTCTAGACGTTAAGTATTAAGCATTAGGCAAAACGAAGAGATATGATTAGTTTAAAACTTAAAAGATATATAAAATATAAGCGTAAAACCTCCTAAATCTCCATCTCCTTTGCACTCATTTGTCATGTGCCCCATCTTCACACCACTTTCATGCTTAGGCATCTAGCCTCATATGCACACCAACACCTGCGTCTTGACGCCTCACTACGAGTTCATGTCGAATCACACCTCCTCCGAAGCCACTTTTTGACTGTTCCAACGGTCCTTTTTTCGACCATCAACTGCTGGCGGAACTGCAGGAAGGTTCGGGGTCCAGTGATCTCTGACCAGTATGTTAATCGGATATTCAAACAGGGAAGCTTTCTTGTAACTTGACCCTCTAGATTGTCTTTTATGGAGGGGACTATGGAGTCTTTTATGGTAGGTGGAGGTTGCCAGCTAAGGGCTCTGCAACTGCATGAGATACGTAATTTGAACTGTGAGAGAATGGGTGAAGTGGTGAGTTTTGACTTACCTAACCACAATATTTTAATTATATTTGTAACTTCTTTTTTTACATTTCCAAATACTAGAAGAGTAAATAAATAAAGACAAGACGAGTATTCCACTCTTTGTGAAATAAACATCTAGCGACCCAAACATCCCTTTAAGACCATTAGTAACACATGCGTCCTTAGCCCTGCACATCTACAATGGCAGCTTGGCTGGCAGCTGCACTTCCTAGATGCAGCTGTTCTTCGTGTTGGAGTGATCTTCCCGCAACAAGCCGTGCTGCAGTGCATCCTGAAGTGCGTCAAAATGCAAGATCTTTTTTTTTTTTCATTTTCAAATTGGAACTATGTAGGCATGTTTGTGAGAATAATGGTATGATAGAATCATAGGTATATATCACTTTACATATCTAGTCAGGCAATCAGCTTGAAAAACTTAGAGCCTAAAGATTCTCTCTTTAGCTAAACGTAAAATAAATTTCTCTAACAGTACATATCTCAAAGTTCTAAACTAACATCAACTGTGTGAAATCTAAAACTTTCCCCAAAATATTTTCTTTACTACTTCCCTTCAACAGCAGCTTTAATATGAAGATGGCGATCAGCCCACCTCGAGTACCCTACATAACCAAAGAAATATAAGTAACTCAAAATTTTACGTAAAAACGTTTATTACAATCACAGAGATGACCAATCCCAAACACTTTTATAACTGATTTTTGTATCATAACATACCAAGTAGATATATAGTTTTAGAAAGCAAACTAAGAGACCACCTAGTCACATGTCTAGGTCCCGCACTGACAGAGCTGGCAACTGTTAGGTACCATGCAAAATGATAAAAACAAGTTGTGGGTTGACCCTTGAATATCTT
>BJCN01007558.1:0-15631 GCA_018326445.1 Flaveria brownii | reverse complement strand
TTTTTTACTCGAATTAATGCGTGTTGACAGGTTCGTGATAGCCCCACGATCGTTTTGGTGCCTTTTGAAGATTTAAAATCCAGTTTTTTAGGGGTTTCGGGGTCGCCGGTGCCGCGCCGGAGCTCCGCCGGCCGGCGACCGGAAAAACGGGGAAGAAATGGGCCGGGGGGGTTGGGTGTAACTTTTATTTTTTTACAATATGGTCCCTGCAGTTTTAAATTTAATTATTTCATTCCAAAAACTTTCATTTAAGTTTGAAGAATTACAGTAATCACCCCTGAACTTTATTTTAGTATTATTATTATTAATGTTATTATTACTATTACTATTATTATTAATACCATTATTATTATTATTATTATTAATTATTATTGATATTATGATTATTTTTATTTTTATTTATAAAAATAAATAAATAAATAAATAAATAAATAAATAAATAAATAAATAAATAATCAAAATAACCTCGTAAAATACGAGATGTTACAGTCTACATCTTTTTTCTTACAACAACATCCATGGCAATAATAGAACGAATATACTCGCGAACCCATTCATTGATTGAATTTCAAGAACCAATTCAATTATTGCTAACCTCGAACTTGATTTCATCTTTATTGTCTCCTTACTCTTTGATTTAATAACAAACAACGCGACCTCTGACTTAATTGCATCATCATCGCTACTCTGACTTTGATATCTTAACATGCCATTCACATGGTCGACGAATTGGGCAAGAATCGAATAGGTCAAGAATCCAATTGTTCGATGAAGTAGGTTTTTCCAACACTCTGTATATGGGTTTGTTGAATCATGGAGAAAAAGATGGGATTTGATCAAGAATGAGTATTTACTAAAAATAATTTATATATAAAATTACTAAAACACCCTTTGAATATAATATATATAAATATACAATGAAAAATTGTGATTGACTAGAAATGGTTTTTTTGGTTTTCTTAAAACTACTTAGTGTTCTTAGAATCCCTCCCCTAAGGAAATATTAGTTTATAAAATTATAGGTGGCAGGCTATTGGATAATATTGTTACCGTGAATAATGGGTGTATTTTATATAAGGCGTATTAATTAGTTAATTAATATAGTTGGAGCATCCTTAATATATGCGCACTTCACCTTTTTTCCCATAGAACCTTTTATAGTTGGGGGCGTCAAAATAAAAAAGTCAAAATCAAGAAAAAATGGAAGGGTGTTAAATAAGGGCGTTTTTGAGAGAGTGATGCAAGAGAAATATATGATGATTATATGATGCATGAACTAACTAAACTACCCTTTGCAGATGGTAAAACATTGATGTATCAATTGTGTTGTTTGGTTATCTGATGGGTCGGTACTAAGTGACAGATCCAACAATTTTTATCAATGGTCGTAAAAAACGAGTTTGTTAAAACATGTCAAAAGGGATTGGTTTCAAATGGGTTAATCAAAATAAGTCAGCAGGTCGTTTGATGTACAATCTCACTTCTAAGAATAAAGATGTCACATTAAGAATTTAGATAGTTAAATCACGAATTACAAAGAACGATATATATACTTTTGCTACATCATATCCAAATTCGTTATGTTTCAACTACCGGTACAATTCTATTTTTCTTTTAAATTATTTAGTATTAAATAAATGCAATCTTAGAGCCTTAATTTATAATTGCATACATTAAGTTTAATTTTTTTTCACTTATATCTCTAATAGGATCGATATTTGAAACTAAATTAGTTTTCAACAAAGACTTTACCACAATAAACTTTGAAATATGTTGCACAAGTAGAACTTACTGTGAACGCCGCAATTGTTTCTGTTGTTGCTCGACTAAATTGGATGCAATTTAGGGATTAGTGAAGAAGTGATTAGCAATTAGCGAAGAACAATGGAAATACAACCTGCTATTGTGATTAGCAATTGAACGATTTTTTTAACGACAATAGCAATCTAAAATATTTACCTAGAACATGCTTTAATACCAAAAGAAAAAACTTTCATGTGAGATTTGCATTCAACGTTAAGATACGAACAAATAAAAAGATGTATTGGGCTTATAAAATTGGATTTCAAATATGCATCTTTTCTCACGATTTCTAGCCAACCAAAACCAATTCATATTTTATAATTGTATTCAAACACTTTATTTCAAACTATATATATGTTTCTATTTAGTAGATTAATTACATTTTATGATTTGTTTATTTCGAGTTTATATTTAAAGTAATTAATGTAAAGTTTAGATAAATATATCATTTTAACCCACGATCTTTTAAATATTACAACTCACAATTAAAGCAGTTAGCATAACTAAAGTGTTGAAAACACATATTTAATCTATACTATATTATAATGCACGAATAAGGGTTTCCGTCACAATTTAAGAGATTTCAATATTTTAAGCACAATGTACAACTCAAAAAATCAGGGGTATTTATATCATTTAAACACTCCTAAAAAGATGAAATTTAAAAACTATTTACATCTAAACTCTTATATCTCTAATTATGTACAATATCTTTCATGTTTGTTACAACATGCTTAAAAGAAGTAATTTAGTTTTTTAAATATAAAACTAACCAGAAACAAGTATCATAATGAAAAGTGTCATACCCGCTGCAGCGTGCGGGCACGTTAGTAGTTACAATCAACGCATGTAAGTTATCCGTCATCAGTGTAAACTTTATTAGTTAATATTCTTTTCCTAGTTTCATTTTGTCTCTTTCATAGTTTTATAGAATCACAAGTTGTTATACACTCATTATTCTTATAAAATCCAACTTAATAATAATTTACCATCTTATTTTCTTCTTATCATCATCTCTTATATTTTTATTTTACCTGGTTAATATCAATAGTTAATTAATTTCTAAATAACATTATTTATACCAAATATTCACATATGTAGAATTCATGAAAAACTTTAAATTTTAACGATATTCATCCTAACAACAATTAGGAAAACACAATCTTCTACAACAAATAAGAACATTACAATATACCTAAGGAAGTATTTTCATTTGCCTTAGCCTTTCAACCCATTCTGGTATACTCTTGAGTGTATTTGTATACCCATGAAACCCAAATTCTCGACTCTTATTCATGCTACAAACATGTTGAATCTTAAGTTTTAAAACTTTATCTATTGCACCGAAACACGTTATATCTTCCATTTTTGTCTTGTACAGTCCATTTTCTTCAACAATTTTATCCCACACTTCTCCTTTATCCTTCATGAACTCCACAACATCAAACTTTTCTTTCTCATCAAACGGCACAAACTCGACATCAAACACGTCACAAAGTACTTTCCATATCATTTTCCACGTAAAGACGTCACCATTCGTGCAGTTAAACGCTTTATTTTTAGCATTGTTAGTCACGGATGCCCATATTTGTTGTTCGGCTAGCACTCTAGCATCAGACATGTCCCAAAAGTGTTCCCAACTGTACTCGTTACCAATATACCTATAAAAACAATCATTATGATACTAAGGGTTGGTTTAATTAAGCACGATAAATATTTTAACGCTGAGAAACATATAAATATATTTACTTATTGATTAACTATGATATCTAAGATGATCATATAATAGCATAGCCACCTTTCTTTCTCTATATATCTCACTATATACGTGACCAGCTCGAGATACGAGGGTTATAAATAAACACGTTAACAATTTTAACACGAGAAACGTATAAATATCTTTACTTATTGATTAATTAACTATGATATATAAGATGATCATGTAACAGCATAGCCACCTTCCTTTCTCTATCTCGGTATATATATACGTAAAGCTCGAGATACAAGTGTTCATGCAATAATTTACTTTAAAAAAAAGTTATAACCCGAGACTGTCATCGCCTCCATCACGTGGGCTATCCCCGCAATGGCATGTGTGTAACTGGTGTCTCTATTAAACATGTCTCGATCTATTGATACATAGAACACATACACACGTGCGCTCAGTGTTTAACTTACCTCTCGCTTTGCATAGGGCCGGGAGGGGCCGAGTCGTTTTGCGATCTGACATATACATCCTTATCCAACACTTTTGTGTAGAAAGTTGTTTCATACTTCTTAAACCCATAACTTAAAGTAACAAAAACAACAATCTTAAGCATGTTTTAATAAGCTATCTCATGCAATCCATCAATCAAAGGAACTGAATGATCTATACATGCACATGTATCGATTTAGATGTATACCTGAATGGATAGTTTTCATGTTTGCAAACTAACGCGTAGACCGAAAGTGTGACAAGCGTATTAAAGTAACTTCTCGTTGATGCACCGATGATTATAGAAGCGCGATGTATCGAATACGTTAAAGATTTCGAGTAGGAAGCTAAAATGTCTTCCAAAGCATAGTAGAAATTTGGAAAAGGTAGTCTAGGGTAATCCTCTACAAAGGGTGAGTCACGAGGGACGAGTTGAGTTGAAAGAATCGGATCAAAAATAGGACCCAAATACTGTTTTGTGCCCGTTTGCAACGTCACGTGACTGAGTTTTGACTTTGGAGAAGAAGTCAACGAGTCAAGAACATTCAAAAGCATAGTGGAGTTTAGTGAAATGTTGACTTCTTCACTTTCGTTGACTTGTAAAGCCACCCAAAAGACATGGGTAATTTGGGAAGAAAGTGGAGTAATGATTTTATGTGTTTCTTGTTGGTTTAAGGTGTCTAAAACTATGTGGTTGTTGAGGAGGGAGGATGCGAACCAAGTGGGCAGTGGTCGTCGCGATACACCATAGACTGTCCACGGACCGCCTGGTGCAGTTGGCTTTTTTAAGGCCTCGGCGATGGCAACACCCACCATGCCGGTGACTCCCACGATAAGAGCCACGGGAGTCACCGGCTGGTTACCGTTTGTTTGCAACATTGTGTGTGTTATATATAAAGAGATTTTGATATATATAGGGCTTAATTTGAGAATTGAGTGTTGCTCCACACTGTTTTCTCTTCTATCATCTAACTATCTTAATTTATAGATACAAGTAGGAAAACATAAAGGATTTATTATTATTGATGTTAATATAATTAGGACAAATGCGAACTCGTATGCTCACAACTTAGTTTTAAAAAATTTATGTGGCAGGTTGTTTAATAATATTGTTAATAATAGTTTTAAAAAATTTATCGTGAATCCGGCCTGGATATATTTTATATAAGATAAGATGTGTTAGTAAATTAATAAGTTAATTATAGCATCCTTAATATATGCGAACCTCGTATTCTTTTCCAAAGAATCTTTCCTATTTGTGCGTTAAAATCGAAAAAAAAATATAAAAATACAGGGTGTTGGTGCATGCGACCAAATGAAAGGGTGTTTGTGCATACAAACGTATGAGAGAGAGAAAATCAAGAAAAATGAAAGGGTGTATACAACCGTATGAGAAAGAGAAAATCGAAAAAAATAAAAAGGGTATTTGTGCATACAACCATATGAGAAAGAGAAAATCAAGAAAAATGAAAGGGTGTTGGTGCATACAACCGTATGAGGGAGAAGAAATCAAGAAAAATGAGTGTGTGTTGAGGTATATAATCATACAAGAGAGAAATAAAAGTGATTGTAAGTACGTGATACGTAATTGTAGACTCTGAAAGGTAAAAAATAGAGTGTGAATAAGTTTACTGACGATGAAAATATCGACATCAAATCATGTGAAGTTGGTTTCAATGTGCATGGTCGATTTTACCCTTTAACCGACCATAATCGACTAGTTTGATTGTATGGGCTTTTTTATATGGCGGTTCGGTAATTATTTTAAATATGGTCTTGGTTCGGTTTTTTGTTAAACTCCTAAAATTTTAGCTTTCACTGAAAAAATTGTTTTTTTTCATAAAAGTCATAGTTTGGCTAAAGGTTCTTAAGCACAAAAACATTTTAAACATTTATTGCAGCACTCAAACAAACAACATATCTTTGTGGATGGTAAAAGATAGAAGTATATGGGTTGATGGGGTTGGACGCTTGAGTGGTTTGACCCAAACACTGCCGTATATTTATTCGAGTCTTGTTGTGTCGAACTCGATCACTTAAAATCGTACCATGTTCAAGTCGACTCGTTTGACGTGCATTTGTGAATACGGGTAATGTTGGGGATTCATCATCTATTTACACAATTAAAATTTAGTGCAACTGAAAAAAAAAATCATATAGCCATGTTTGATTGTATAAAAGTTGCCCTAATAAGATCTAGATGTAAGAGAAAAAAAATAAACTTTACGTGTTTTTCATCATGATCCAAACACCAGCTCCAAAAGGTTGATATGCGGCAACTTGCAACGAAGAACATATCAAATTTGTGATGTCGTTTTGCACCATGTCAAAATTGGTGATGACCGGCGGGGCGGTCTTGAGAATTCTTGATAAATTTTGGGCCTTGGGCAAGTAAAAGAATTAGCTCTTATAATATAAAGTCAATAACTCGTATGTAAAAGGTTTATAATACAACAATAATTGTAATACCAATAAAAAAATATTGTAACAAAATATTCTAATTTACTTACTTAAGTGAATCGTGAGACTCCTTAACGTTTTTTAAATCAGTTTAATTTGATAAATGGTAGCAGACATCAAAATTTTAATGAGTTATATATAAGTTTCAATAGGTCAAAATAATTAAATTGCTATTAGGTTTGTTAACGAGTTTTAAAAGATATACGTACATACATATATAATATAAAATTATTGTGGCAGCTTTCAACCTTATAACAAACTAACAAACATATCGTCTTATTAAAAAGATAACATAATTGTTCGATAACGGATGCTCCAACTTTTATATGCGATCTTGAGAAATTCTAAAAAACGAACAATAACAAGCACCGACTACCCTTGTTCCTGGTGCTTGGCCAAAAGCATTAATCACTACGATTAACATGTTTTTACACTTATAAGAATTTAAACACGCATCATTTTTTTACGATAACAATCGCTAGAAGGTAATACACAATAACATTAAAGAGACGGGCACAAAACACAAAGAATCCATGCTTTCAGGGTTCTACTATTTTATTTCCATATTATTTTGTTGAATTATCAGTTTATTATTTCATTATAAAAGTTGATTTGTGTGATTTCCAAATTCCAATATCATAGAAGTTAAAAGAAGTCTTGAGAGTTGAGCGTTGACTGTAGCCTTATCCTCTTTCGATGCTCTAAAAATCAATTTGTTTGAACAATCTTTATTTTGTTTGTTAGGCTATATTAATGAAATAAGTTGCCAAAGGCATTATAGCACAGCGGCATCTTGGTGGTGGGATAAGACTTATGGCCTATTAGGTCATGGGTTCGAATCTCACAAAGGGGGTTTTCTCATAATTATGAGTTTCCTCCTGAATTGGTGACTTGGTGGTGGAATATGATCGCGTGGTAACACTGGTGGCACGATGATACTCCAGTGATCCGTGAGTGATTCCAATTTAGCCGTTAAAAAAAAAATGAAATAAGTTAATTTCAATTTTACTCTTTAATGTTTAACTAAAATAATCATTTTCCTTTAAAATATTAAAAATATCAATTTATTTTTAAATGGCTCATGTCGTTTTAATTTTTCTTCAAAAGTTTCATTATTTTGGATAAAGTTGAAACAATTAATGAAACTTGTGGATTAAATTTGAAACAAATTGTGAAACTTTTGGAGGTGTATTGATGTTTTTAATCTTTTGAAGAAAAATTATTATTTTTAATAAACCTCAAGCAGTAAAATCGAACTTAACTCTAATGAATTAATGGTTTATTGAGTGTTAACTTATCGTGTTGGAACGTGTGTTATGGGTATCAAGTATAAGTCCGTTCAAAAAACAAAGCAAGTATAAGTGGTTTTACTTATTCATTAAAGATGTGTAATGAGTTAATACGTGCTAGTGAACTATTACTTGATTGATATAAAAGAGATTTAAAACATGAGATAATGATGTATCCTTATTTGATTGGGTAATTATTCGTGATTAGTGCCATCATGCTCATTGTAGTGGTCATCCTGTGCCACATAGTGGAGATGGGTGTGGGGCTATTGGTGTAGTCACACCTTACATAATAAGATTCATAAAGTAAAAATAAACTTCACACTTTTCCATTTGTTCGATTTTTTTATTATGATTTTGCGCTTGATCCCACAAAATAGCTAGATGATATTAAAATCATCAAAAAGAAAAAAATAATAATTTCATAAAAATTGAATAAAATATTTGAATTATGTTTTAATTTAAATTATTGAATTTTGTACGTTTTTAAATACTTTTCTATATAAAATATTTTTTTATTATATATCTTAAAACTCAAACAGCACACCCTCAATGCATGCATCGTGAATATCATTGCATGATGCATGGTGAATACATGATATGTGCCCTAACTTTTGCGTTTGGTTTGGATATTTGGTTTCAAAGTTAAATTATTATTTTAATATTATAATTAATTTTTATCCTGTTTTATTTTTTTTATAACTACAATAAAAAAGCATATTTTTTTATTACGAATACACCATTGCTAAGTACTTTGTTTTATCTACGTTCAGACTTAAGTTTCGTTTGAAATTGATACGAGTTAGCTATAATTTATTATTAAATGCTTTTAGAAATTTCTTTACGATATAAAATTTATTTAAAACCAAACCCCCGCAACACGCGGGCAAAACTCGTGGTCCAAATATAATATATTTCAAGTTCTTTTTAAAACACCATAATTGTTTTCAATATTCCAATTATACCGTTACGTTGTGCTTGATTATTTCTACTTATGTTTTGGCATCAATTTAACCGAATTTAACCGAATTGACCTACTTATGTGTAGGTTTTTAAATTTAAAGAGACCTCAAGAAAAAGGTTCACTTACCATACACTTATGAATGCATTGTTGTTACTTGACGTTGTGTTGTTGTATGATAAGCAACTTGAGAAATAAAATGAACAAAATTTTATTGTGTTATGATCAAAGTTTAATACAAGACATGAATAAAATTAATAACACATTTTTATATTATTGGACGATAATTGAAAATTATTGTCATATACAAAATCAACGATAAGTAGATAATTATACTCGGTGTCATTCTATGCAAACGCTAAAAACTAATCATATTATTACATCCAAACACCAGTGTTATAACCCTCTTCATTCACACTACTAAACATTGTTAACAAGCTAAAGAACTCATAAAAATAGAGATTTACAGATTGTTACAAGAATGGTAACTACAACACGATAATCAATGGCTTCTTCTTGTTTAAACATCTAATTATGTTCGTAAATTTGAATGAATCTTGATCTCGACTTGTATCTGTTGTTGGTGCTGCTACTGCTACTCATTAATTGGATTTCAAGTTCGTGTCATTAAGATGCACCTTCTGATTTCTGTTCGGAATCAGCTGTGGCCTGTACTTGAGCTGCATACTGCAAGTTCCAAAGTACATCTTCAAACGAGGGCCGGTTTGCTGGATCTATAGATATGCACTTGTTGGTGATCGATATTACAATCGATAATGATTCTTGTGAGCAAGTTGTTAGGACTACTGGATCCACAATTCTTTGCCTACCATCTTGGCTACCAAAAGATTTCTGTTACATTAACAAAGTTAAAAAAAATGATCTCTAATAATCTTTTATAAAGGTTTCTGTAGCATAAACAAAAAAGATTGGTTTTAATGGATCTTTTGACAGAAAAGCTTGGCTTGCAAACAAATTATTGCAGCATAAATAATTAAACATGAAAAAGATTGATCTTTATGATTCATTTTCAAGATAAGCTGGGTTTTCAAAGATTTATGTTGCATAAACATAAAAGATTTGATTTTTATAAATCTTTTTACTTAAGATAAGTTTAACTTAATATCGGTGACCCAACCCAACCTGAAACATGAGAAGTATGTAATTTGATTTGAAAGACATTCGAAGACCAAAACATAACACTTTCTAAGAAAAATTCTGGATCTGTCACAGTGCCACCGACTTTGGCAATGAGAAATCACATACCATTTCATTAAGCAAAAATGCTTCGCCTTTTCCTGTTACAATCGGCCCCACAAGTGCTTCGAGCAAAATGAAGCCAAAATCATATACATCATCAGCCAACTTTTTCATATTCCTGCAACATTCAACTCCATACATCACATATAGTCCGGTAATGAACTTTCTTCTAACCCCTAGAACACTCTAAATAAATTTGTTTTGAAAATTTGAGTTTTTTTAGTGTGAAGACAAAGATGGTTAACTAAAACCTCATTATGAACAAAGTTTGTTTTATTTATATGCAATCGCGCAAACATATTCAAGTTCAAAAATGTTAACAAAGAACCCTTACCATGATTTTGATCCATCTCCCTTAGCCTACATCAAAGATATAATCCAAGTCATGGCACAAAATTTAGCCAAAATCAATATAAATAAGAAAAGGATCAAGAGAAAACCTCAATCTGTTCTAGTTCTTCTGTAATTATGGACATTCCATAGTCACTTAACTTTGCAATACAATGTTCATCAAGCAGTATATTATTTGTTCTTAATCGATTGCTTGAAGAAGCTGGAATCACACCCGTATGCAGAAAATGCACCGCCTTAGCTATTCCGATCAAAACTGCTAACCGGTCTGGCCATTTGAGAATTTGTTTTGGGGAACATTCTGCAAATAGGATTGCAAAACAATACTTGAAGTTGCTAAAAGTAGTGAAAATTAATTGGGTCAAATTACAGGTAAAAGAAATGTATTGTCACTCAATAATTATTTTCGCGATTATGTTAGTCAGGTTTTAAGGGGATTTCATGAAAACAGAAACGAACTTTATACCTTTTCTCGATTTTAACAACCAAATTTACATTTTATTACATATTTAGCAACCAATTACATTTTATTTAGATTCTAACATCGAATGGCATGATGCGTTAGCTCATTCACTTTTTACTGATTTCTCTAAAAGTTGTTGACGTGACATCTTATTTTTAATTTTATTGAATGTGTATAGCCACATAGCATCTTATATGTTACATTCAAATATAACTCTAAAAAATATTGTTCTTTCAAACTGATTAACATAATTAACTTTTTAATGTTGTCACCTACACATTTTTACAGTTTATACGTAAAATCAGTTAAAATGAGATTAGTTGCTATCATGGACTATAAATAGTAGAAACCCTTTTATTTTATGTCTAATTCAAAGTTAATCACTAAAATTAAAATAAAAAGTGTATTAAAGTTTTCTTCTGTTTCATATAGCTTACCCTAAGTTTATAATCAAACAAGGTCCTGATTTGAACTTAAACATATGCCCTTACACTTTGATATTGAAAGTTGCAGATAAACACAATAAACTGTCTTCTAATTAGTTGAAAATTTTCCCATTGAATATTGTACATTTCTTGATTTCCATTATTAGTTTTACCTATGAGCGGACTGACCTGAGAGATGAGCGCGAAAATTTCCATTAGGTATATACTCATGAACAAGGAATACTCTGCTGGAAGTTGAATCTTCTAAACCTTCATCAATAATGCAATAACCCAAGAATCCAACAACATGAGGGTGTCGAAGCTTCGACAGAAGATCCAACCGAACTTTTAGGTTTCTGACCGAATACTTCTTGAATAATGAGAGAGATCGAATAACGATATAGGTTCCGTTTTCTAAGGTTCCCTTGTAAAGCTGCAAAAAAGTAGATTTTTAGGTTGTTTTAGACAGCACCAAGACAAAGTATAATCATCCTCAAAATGTATTCAAGTTTTGACTTTTGAGGTCAAACCTAATAGTTTGGAAACGGAAACACGGTACAAATTTTGTTTTTGTTTTCACAGGTTACATGTATGTTCTTCTAAGTGTGATATGGTACTATAACTTGATTGGGTTGTCAGGTGTTCCTTGCAAATTGGAGAGTGCAACCAATTTCAAGTTGTAAATTTAGTTGGTTTGACCTTAGAAGTCAAAACTTGCCAATTTGTTTGGAAAAACAACTAATACCTTTCCAATTGAGCCTTCGCCAAGAAACAACGACGCGGAGAAATTATCAGTGGCTTCAGCTAATTCTTCTATTGAAAACACACGACATGATGGGACAACTTGTGTCCCTAACTTAGATGCTTCAGATATGATCCCTGAAATTACAAAAAAAAAGAAAAAAGATTGAGAAAAAACATATATTAATCCTTAATATGTCTTTTAAAGTTAATAATGAACTCGCAACCATAAATTGGAATAATTTGTAGGTTTTGGATGTGCGGTTTGCAAGTCGTTATGTGATACTGAATTAGGGGTGTTCATAAAACTTTGAAATAAACTGAGCCGTCCAAACGAAGCAAGTAGGCCTGTTTGAGATTTATACGGTTTGATTTTTGTAGTTTGGCGGTTTAACGGTCCAGCCAAAGATTTGAAGATTCTAAATCTGGTAGTGTAAAAGAATCAGTTATTCTACTTTTACTATGTACTTATTTATATTCAACATTTTTAATTATGATACAAAAACTAACAATTTTGAAAAGAAAATAAAATGAATAGTTTAGAAATTGTAACCATTAAAACCAGCTGGTCTAGCCGACCCACTCAACCCATCTGGTTTGGTTTGTCATTACCCGAAGCTATAGTCACCGGACCATGGACCCCTAAAAAGGTTACAAAATAATGTTTGGATGTGCTTACTTGTTCAGATTTGTACTAATTTCTTGATGTTTGACAAATTCTGATTATTTAAGTAATTAATAAATAAAAAGACAAAAAGGACAATTTGTGAAAAGAGATAAGATAACTTTGTTCTAAAGTGGACATAAAAGTCATCATCATCCCAAACAAATTATTTGTATCCAAACATTAGAAGCTGATTAGATAATTCATTAATACCAGAATGCAAACCCAATTTGGCAAAACTTACTTGCATTTGCAAGAACTTCAGAAGATATCCCAGAAGGTAAACTATCCTGGATAACCTTTGGCACTGTGTGTTGTAGAGAAACAGTTTCTCTTTGACTTTCCCTTCGACGAAAAACTATTCGAACAAGTGCAACTATCACCAAAAATATCACCATTAAACCAATAACACCAAATACAATCCAAACAGTACTACCCCATGATCTTTTCTTCTTGATAATATCTTCTTTGCAGATAGAATCTGAATTTTGCTGTTCACTGCCCGTGATCAAGCAATTCCCATTAAACTTCACAACTCGTTTATTGCTAGAATTTGTATCCAAACAAGATGGAAGACTACCCGCAAACCTATTGTTAGAAATATCAACAAATCCAAGGTTTTCCCCACATTTGTTGATATTATGAAGTGACCCACTTAACATATTGGATCCAAGATTCAGATAACTGATGTTTGGCAAGGAAAACAGCCCGGATGGCGGCTGGCCCACCAAGGAATTTGAAGATAGATCAAGGTGTTGGAGATGATTCAGTTTGCTAAATTCTTCAGGAATTTTCCCATTAAATGAGTTGTTACTCAAAAGAACTGTAGTGACCCCACTAGGCAATAATGGAAGTTCAGACTCAAAACGATTTTCCCTCAAATCCAATAAATTTAAACTAGATAAGGTAGTTAAATCAGGTAATTCACCGGTGAGGCTATTGTGTGAGAGAGAAACATCAGTGAGCATTGTGATTTTGGTAATTGAAGATGGAAATTGACCATTTAATCTATTGTTCTTCAAGCTAAGAATGGTGAGATTTGACATAGGATTGAACCAATTTGGGACAGATTCATTGAAGAAATTTCCATCTAACGTCAAAGTATGAAGCTTTATGAGTCTTGAAATCCCATTAGGGATAGAACCAAACATGAAATTTGAACTCATGTCCAAGAGTTCTAGTGAAGATAACCTGTGGATTTTATCAGGGAATGGGCCCCAAATCCCTAAAGAAACTAAACTTAGAACCCTTAAGGTGTTCAATCTTGCTAATGTAACAACTAATGAATCAATGGAGAAAGATTCAGATAAAGTTTGGTTATGAATTGCATACCCATGAAAATCACTAACCTTTGAAAGCTTATCTCCCATGATTTTGAGCTCAGAGACTGAATTAGCTTCACATTTGATGCTCACTTGTGGGTTTGGAACCAAATTACAAAAATCCCCATTATAATTTTCCCAATTGCTCAACTGCAATGGGTACTCCAAATGCTTTCGAATTTGAAGCAGAATCTGAGTTTGAGTTGATTGTAACTGATGGGTGTTTGAGATAAAGAAACCCCATGTAAGAAACAGTATGAACAGCAACAAATTTGAGCAGAAACACCCCATCTGACAAACAATCTTCACTCCAAATGTTTCTTTAATGAAACCCTAGAACAGTCTTCTTGAAAAATCAACAAGAAAACAAAGAAACCCCATCTCAAGATTCTCAAAAAGATGATGAAATCAGCATCGGAAATGAGATAAAGACAAAGTCACAAGGCACATGTGCAGTATGAGATTAAAGTTTTGAAATTTAACGTTCAAAATTACTTAAAAACAAGTGGTCAGAGCATTAAAAGCATGAATCTGAGGTAAATCATTATAAAATTTAGAAGGTGAAGCTAAAGATTTGTGTAATTATGAATGCCCTGTTTGCAAAATAAGAGAAAAAAGAGAAAGCTGGTATAAAGAGAAGAATGTTTGGGGAAGTGGTTTTTGAGGGGAAGATAAAGAGAAGAGTACAAAAGAAACAAGCAAAGCAAAGACGATGTCTAGTTGTAGGACAATTAATGCACCCTATGTTGTTTTATTATCTTTTATAAAATTATTTGATGGATTTAGTCATAAAATTTAATAAAAATAAATGGTAACGTGAGTGTTATAAATAATATAAAATGAAAGGAGGTGGTGTTAGTAATGGAGGTAGTTGAAGGCAAAAAAAGATAAGAAATTGGTGAAGCAATTAATGGAAAACTTCTGTCATTGTAAAATGTTAAATGGAAGAATGACAAAGAATGAAGTGCCGAGTGTAACTAGGGTTTGACTCGTTGGGTATCGGGGTCAAGTGATCCGAATATCATTTTACCGTTATTTAGTAATTGATTTTTAATTTTTATGTATAGTATATGGAAAAATGATTGATTTATTACATGTGTTCGGAGAGTGACCTGATTAAAAAAATCTTGTGTCGTGCTCTACATGTTTATATGAGAGGTGTTGAATGTGATTAAGATTAGTGGGGTCGGTTGTAGGGTAATATGTTTGGGAGATAGAGAGGGAAAACAAATGGGAAATGGTGGTATTAGGTTGTTAATTGACAAAATGACAAAAACAAAAGGAGCTGGCAAAAAATACTCTCATGTCCTAGGCCGTAAAAGGTACCACTTCAAGGAATCATTACCTTAATTATTGGTAATATATAATACTAGATTCATACCTTAATTTGGTAAATATATAATTTTTTTTGAACGGCTGGTTAGTTGTTAGTATCATCAAGTTAGTAATATTCATTTATGTCAAGGTTTGAACCTTGAACCTTCAAGAGAGACAATGCCTCCCATACCCCCCTTGACCACTAGCCCAAGAGATCATTGACTGGTAAATATATAATACTAGTAGTAAGCCCTAGTGTTGCAGCAGGGCGTAAAATCATACCAAGCAACACTAATGACGCTCTACCGTCAATAACCACCAACACCGAAAAGGTAGACGTAAAAACGTTAAACCACACATCTGAAACATATAACATAT
>BJCN01007535.1:2017-13986 GCA_018326445.1 Flaveria brownii | reverse complement strand
GTCCCTTAGGAACAGCTTTTACCGCTGCGCCAAGGCCCGCCCTCCCCCACCCAAAGATATATAATTATAGTTATACCCCTTCTCATCCATGACCAGTCTGGATTGGGTCCTATTTCCATGAAAAAATAAATATTATTATTAACTTGCAAAAAATATTTAAATTTTAACCATGGTTAGGTCGTTATGCTATAAATAGGGGTAGCCCCCACTATATGATCAAACAGACGTGTATTTTATGATACCACCTCCCTCTTAATCAGCAGCTGATTTTCAACAAGCAAACAAACACTAATCACGCCCTTAATCCTCACTCATTAACAAGGTTTATGATCGATTACCTTTCTATCAGCTAATTCATTGTTTAATTTCATCGATTGATCATACTGTTTGCATTCACTGATCGTTAATTGTTTAGGTTCTAGATTGTAGGTTTCCGTTTCATATTCTTTTGTGTTTTTAATTGTTCAATCGATAATTGATCATCGATTCGTCATTCGTCGATCGACATGTAATGATGTGACTTTGAGGTTTAATCAGAAACGTATGATTATGAATCTGATCTGATGTGTAGACTTGAAGATGTGTAATCGAAGGTGTTTTAGATGTTAGGTTTATGTGAATTTGGTGGAATTTGTGTTCACTCGGTGAATTTGGTGAAAATTGCAGGTTGCAGAAGACATGGAGGCAAACGGTAAGCCTGTTCACATCGATGACGCCATTGATAGACTGAAGAAGCTTCTGAGGTAAAAAGTACTTTTGAATGTACGATTTGAATCGATCCTTCACGAAATCTGATGATCATCGTCGGCCGATTAGTTTCACTACGAAATAACAGGATCTAAAATTCATGATTGTCCTTTTTTAGAATTTCGGATTGTTAATTGGATCAAATGCTTTGATTTCTCCACCGTCGACGCTAACGCCGTTAGATTTGACGGTTTTGCAGTGAGAAAAACGACCTTCAAGTCGTCGCCGCCCAGAAGATCAAACAGCTCACGGCGGAGTTGGTGGCAGATGCCGGTAAGTTTAAGGCAGTGGAGAGGATTCGCGACGGTTTCGCTCGGTTTAAGAAGGAAAAATATGAGTACGTCTGCTGTACCTTTTTGGAATAACGAGTACTGAATCATTAGTACTCATTTCTGCACATAATCTACACCATTTTCTAGTGGGCAGACTGTACTGCCACTTTTAATTGGAATACACGATTATTGATTCCATTTTGTCACATCCCTTTACCTTAGACATTAAATTTAGTATTTTATCTTGTAGATAGGAACACCTGAGAGGAAGCAAATTATTTATACTGTTAAACCATTTCAGATCACAAATAGTTAATTATAAATCGTCATCCACCACCTATTTTATTATTATTGTTATTATACAAGTTTTAGATGCTTTCTTTGGAGTTGGAAGTTCTTGACTGTGTTAGGTGAATACCAATCACATAGGGCCATATGGGGTTTTTGTTTTTCTCCTTAATCATGCTTTACTTTGTCCGTCTTTCAAGAAAAATAGTGTGAATACAATCTCTTAGTACATTAGGTTCTGGTTTTCATCGTAGAAGGTTGTTTGTGTTCAAACCTTGGGAAGAATAGAGAGGGTTTGGATGCTTCTGAGTAAATTTTCTATTATTCAGATTTCTCCTCGTCGTTGCATCCTCAAACTTTTACCACTTTAGTAGTTAGAAATGAGCATAAAAACTTTAATTGTGACCTCCGGTTAAGTAGCTTTGTTCCGTTACAATTACATGGCCAAGTTGTTTTATTGTTGTGAAGTTCTTCATATGTTTTAATGGGGATTGTAATGTTTTAATGGGGATTTTAATGTGATCTTATGGTCACATCTTATGTTTGATAGGATCACTTATATGATGTGTTCTAGCTTTTATGCATCAAATTGTATTTTATTTGATCTTTTATGCTCTAGAAAGGGACTATCCCAAAGAAACATAAATCATTACCTATCACTTGACTTTCACTAAATGGTTTATGCTCTTTTCCTTTTGTGCAGTACAAATCCCACTTTGTACGGTGAGCTTGCGAAAGGCCAAAGCCCCAAGGTCACCCCTTTTCTCCCCACTTTGTAGTCTGTGTCTCAAAAGCAATTGGCACTAAAATAAACAGTGAATGTGATATTAGTCATCAATTTATGTTTCACATTATATACATGAATTCTTAATTTTTTTCATAGTTGATAATCAACTTTTGACCTAAATATTAGAAATTTCTAAAAAGGTGAACAAAGGTTTTAATATAAATCTAATCATCAAAATTTTTTTCCTTCATATAAATGGAAGTTTGTTATTCTTTTCGTGAAAAAGAAAATGATTATTTAAAATAAAAAAACTTAAAAATATGTTAGGTTTATCATTTTCCCATGTTTTTATTTATTGTTAAAATTATTAATGATATTAATAAACTGAATACAAGGTTCTACTACCTATGTATACTAACTTATTTTTTACTCCATTGTTTTTTATTTCATAAATGTTTTCCTCATATCAATTTAAAAAGGACGGGTTCTTGCTTGGTTTTCATCCCATGTGAATGATGCTCTTAAAATATAAATCGATGAAAATAATTCTAATATGAAATTGAACATGGGAAAACATTTAACGTTCATATTTTTAAACTTTTGTTCAAACTATAATGCAGTTTTTGGCATTTGCCTGCTCTGATTCTCGAGTATGTCCATCGCACATCCTGAATTTTCAACCAGGTGAAGCCTTCGTGGTCAGAAACATCGCTAATATGGTTCCTCCCTATGATACGGTGATCTCTCAAGCATTAAAAATGATTATTTTTATTTTATATATAGAAATAAAAAAAGATTATAATCATTTTTAGTATACTTGATTAAGTTAATCGTCTTTATTTAATAAAAAGTCAAACCTATAAGCATTTTCAATCATAATTGCTAACATGTTATCCAGCACATATATGGTCAAATTGTATGTGCCATTTTTCTATAACGAGAAAGCTAATATAGTGTTTATTTCCTTCAGTATTGTTGTTTATTTATAAATTATAAAATAATTAGAATAAATAATTTTAAAGTTATAAGATCAAGGATCCAAGCAACAGCAGAATGAGAATTTTGCAACTTACTCTATTCGTTTTAACTATTATATCAACAATATATATTGGAGGAGTTCAAATACAAATAATTAACGCCGTTAATTAAACATCCCCACTAATAAAAATATTTTGACTGACCGATAGAATATTTTACATGAACCCCTCTATTTCCCCATTGGTAAAATACATTTAACCTTTTCAAATGATATAAAGTTAATAGATTCTTATGTGTATAGAAATGCTTAAACTTGTCAGGCAAGTGGATGCTTTGAATAATAGTCAATTTGGTTCAATAATTGTAGGATTACTTATCGGTTTGTTGACTTATCAAAAATCCTTTTGCGCAGATAAAACATTCAGGAGCAGGTGCTGCTATTGAATATGCAGTATTGCACTTAAAGGTACATTTTATTACTATAAAATGGGTAATTTTGTTGTCTATATCTAAATAATTGGGTGATTGGTTCACATAATATTATATCACAACTAATATATTTTTTAAACAATTATTAATACCAAAAGTTGATTGGATGATCGGGTTTAAGGTTTGATTTTGAGGTGATGTTTGGTTTATCATTATGGGTTTAAAACAATGTGATTGATACCTATTAAACATGGTATCATTACTAACTATGAAAATGAATTGACGATCACGATCTTATAGTCTAGTGATATTAATGATTGTATTTTATAATTTTATGTGAGTTTAAATCTTTACAGTTTAATATCAGGGGGTATTTAAAATTAAAAAAAAGAATATTTGTTAGAAAAAAAAGTCTAAAGGGTTCGGTTTTAGAGTCCGTATCCATTCTCATTATAGTACGTTATAAATCAAACATTACCGAAAACCTACTATTTTCTAATTTTATTATATTATCAACGTAAATAAACACCAAAAAGTAAAAATTAAACATGAGAGGAGACATGCTGTCTAATGGATCCTATACTCCATGCCAACTTTATTCCATCTCTCTATTTACTGGTAGTTGGGTTTCTTCTTTCGAAAAGGATGTTTCTCTAGTGAGTGGAGGCAACCGGCCACTTCCCACTTTACAATATTCATACCTCTTTTGAGTCCCATATTTTGGAATATGCTCATCAAATCATAGAGTTTAAGAAGATGCTCTCAAGTCAAAGAGAAATTATGGGTAAAGGGGTAGCTAATTTCAATAGTTCATTATCACGTCTCATTGTTTATAAATTTGAAATTAAGACATCTAGAAATCATTTTTTTAGTCAAGGCAAGGGGCATCCGGACATTGATCAATTAATTATTATATCAGTTTTGTTTTTTTATTCAGTTGATTTTAACTTATTTTATTTTATCATTTTTCTTGTTATGGGTATAACTAACACGCTGCTTTTAAAAAATATTGAGAGCTCAAGCCTTTTATTTTTAAAAAAGACTAACTTTCTTTTTTCTATAAAGGAGCGAAGTTAATAACTTTAATTATAGCAAAAGAAGCTACACAAAATAGTGTTTAAAAAATAAATTAGAGTTTATGAAAGCAAAACTAACACTATTAAACAAATGAGTATCACTGACAGACACTACTCATCAGTAACTACTAAGAAAACCTATCAAATTCTAATTTTTAATTTGTTGTTCTAACTTTTGGTGCTATCTGTGGGTAAGGAAAAGGTAAATTCCAACACCCAAACCCCAAAGTGAAAACTTTTAAGTTTATCGTGTTTTATAAGAATCGTTACAGACCTTTTCACAACAATCATGTAGCTAACAAATCTTTATCGCTACACTAATTCTATCAAACACACAAAAAGAAAAAGAAAACTATCATTTATTACATGTAATTGGTTATAAAAGATAAGGCACAAAGGTTCCTTTTTTCCATTCACAATTAGCATATTCCATCTTTTCCTTTTCACTTATCTTGAAAAGAGAAAAAAATATGCTACCTTGCCTTAAAACGGTTTTGCGTACAATAAATGTGCGAGGCTCCACCTCTTTACTTATCCTTTACTAGTCTGATGACTTTTGTTGTTTATCATTTTTAATGACCACTTAAAGGTGTTAGTAATCCCAGCAATTGGGAAATGATCTGTATTCAATTACTGTAACTTTTAGTTCTTTTTATTCTTTCTGTTAAAATATTCCCTTACCCTGCTGTAGCTATGTATTAAATAGTGTCAATATCGTGCTTTCAGGTGGAGAATATTGTAGTCATTGGGCACAGTTGTTGTGGTGGGATTAAAGGCCTCATGTCCATCCCCGATGATGGAACCACTGCTAGGTACGTTGCTACTTTATTTTAACACAATACAATTACTTAATAAAATAAGTATGACTCCATGACATGTTATTTGTTATAGGGATTTTTAATCAATTAAACATAAAGCCCATATATTGTCATCCTTGATCTTTATTAGCATATTATTAAGAGCTTTAATAGATGATCATGTACTTGTCGTATTTGGCTTACTTTGTAATCACTACCGAGAATCAACAAGAGTCTTAATATCTTCACGAAGTTCTTTTGTTTTATTATTATTAAAAGATACTTGATGATTTTCAGTTAATCATTAAATGTTAGCCACTTTGTCTTAAAGTTATGCTGAGCATCTACAGTACTCTTTTAGCTGAACATTATTTTTTTATATTTATTCTTCCAGAATAAACTTGAGCTTTGAAGATATCAAACAAATAATCAAGATTCTGTTTATGATTTGTGTCCACAAATGGTGGTTGTTTTATGTAGTTGCCTTTTTCTCTTTGAATGACACCCATTACCAGCTCAATATGATGTAAAGCTAAATGACAACCATCAGTTTTTCATATCTTTTTCTCCATCCGGAATAATATGAATTCATACATGTTTAAAGTATAAAAGAGGCGTATAATATCTTCTTGATCTTGCTTAACTTAAACTAATACAAACTAACAGTTACTTTTTCCATACTGAACGCGCAGTGATTTCATAGAACAGTGGGTTAAAATCGGTTTGCCTGCCAAGAGCAAGGTGAAAGCAGATTGCAGCAATTTGGAGTACTCGGATATTTGCACCAAGTGTGAAAAGGTATTTTCACACCAAATTACCAAACTTTGTATAAATTAAACCATAAAATGTAGAGATAAGTACACAAAATAGCAGCATAATTTCTAAGCCTAACAAGGTCGGTCAGGCGGGTCTATAACATGTCAAGAAAGTTTGTTTAAGAAAAAAGGTTTCAATTCGGTTCGGGAATGGGTCATTTTAGACAAAAAGTATCAAAATGAGTTTCACCTCCTATAACTGCTTTTATGGTGGCTGTTAGCAGTGGTGGGTCGCATAACACGTCAAAATAGGTTGGGATCAAAGTAGACGATTTTCATGTGCGTGCCACAGTGGGTTGGTCCGGGTTGACCCGACAACTTTCATATTATCATTTTTCCCCAAATCTATAAATAACTATATCTTTGAAGCTCATATCCTTTATGTTAGAATATGATAGTAGTGACTAAATTTAATATGGTGTTCAATTAATACAGGAGGCTGTGAATGTATCTCTTGGGAACCTATTGACATACCCATTTGTGAGAGAAGCTGTGATGAACAAAAAGCTTTCACTAAAAGGAGCACATTATGATTTTGTGAATGGATCTTTTGACCTTTGGAATCTTGATTTTGGCATCTCATCATCTCTCATCTATTGAACTTTCACTCATCACCCAACAAACCTTTTTACATCTTTTCAATAACTAGGCTTAAAACTCTATAATTAAGTCTTGGACTGCATCGAATGTGTAAAGTTTTGGGTATGTTTCTATACATGTGTTTGAATTTGGTTGTGTCTATCTTTTCGTTTAGAATAATGTTGGTGTGTGTGTAACAAAATGGGATTACTTAACCGATATGCATCTGTAATGTCATTGATTATGTTGATGAAAGCTTGATATGAATATGCTTACACATTTTCTTTGCTTCTCTAGATACAATAATACATAGCAAGATTTCATGTCATTATACTGTTTTTTATCATCACTAAAGAAACATGTGACGGAAGGTAAATTTTTATTAAACCATCAATGTATATACCTTATTTGTTTAAAATGATATAGTTTATTCTGTCTTGTTAAGTTTTAGATGGTGTGGCACCATTGTTATTGGACGTTATTATTTATATTGAATGTTTTAATGAGCTAGGTACTAGTATATTTACTGAATATTTTCATAAGTCAGACATGATTATATTTTACCATGTATAAATACGTTTACCGAAAGTACGTTCTCCCTCATCGAGCGTGAGTACAAGAGGTATTTAAACAATAGATATATTGACCGTGTTTTCTTGGATCTTCTCACGCACCAAACATGATTATATATACCTTATATAACTAGGTTTACCAAATGTTCTCTAACATTGGTCGTGATCACACGAAGTTTACAAACACTATACAATGTCCCCATGCACCAAACATGATTATTTTTACCAAATGATCTCATATACCATACTTGGTTGTATTTGTAAAATGTTCTCATACGCCGGATGTGTGGGATTGTCGAATCTCAATTCCGAATAGATAAAAAAATACTTCAAACCATGCTAATGAGATTTGTTAAGTTAACTTCGACTCATGACCAAGTTCATTTATGTTTGGCCTATAGGCCTAAGACCTATTCCCTTAAAAGGTCGCCTCAGTGTTAAAACCATCTTCTCTACACAATAGTAATCTCTTTGTCTTTCTCCATCTCTCAAACTCCCTTGTTATTAGTCTCTCATGCATATACACTTTCTCACATGTTCTCATACACAATGAGGAACGACTTAATCTTTAGAAGGTACCCTTAATGCTCCATCCTTTCCAACAATATTTACAATATTCTTTCTATGCTTATGACAAGATCTATAAAGAATTAAAGATCAATCCAAACTTGATTATCAATACTCACATGTCATATAATTGCTTGAACATTTACAACCAACCTGATTATCAATGCTCACTTGGTTATATGTATTGGATGTTCTTAAGAACTAGATTTGATTATATATTCTGGATGTACGTTCTCATAGACCAGACATGATTATATTTAACTCTATATAAATATGTACGTGTACTGAATGTTTTCACTTATCAAGTGTGATTATATGAAGTTTTTTTAAACAAAATAAATAATATTGTTTCTGTGGATATTCTCATGCAACACACATCTATATATACCTCATATGATTATGTTTACTGAATATTCTCCCACATTGGTCGTGATCACATGAAGTCTACAAACACTATACATTATCGTATTTATATGACATTCTCATGCATCAAACATGATTATATTTACCGGATGATCTCATATACCAAACTTAGTTATATTTGCCAATGTTCTCATATACCAAGGGATTGTAGATCTCGATTTTAAATGTGGTTTGATTGGATAAAAAAATACTCCAAACCACATAGATGACAGTTGTTATGGCCGTTTAGACTCGTAATCGAGTTCCCATATGGTTGGTTTATAGGTCTCGGACCTAATCCCTTAAAAGGTTGCATTAAATATTGCAAATCTATCATCGCTACTCAATAGTAAAATCTCCGTCTTCCTCAATTAATCAAACTCTGTCATTATTACTATCTCTCATACATATACAATTCGTATGTTCTTAAAGACAATAAACGACTTAACCGTCAAAAGGTAACCTTGACGCTTCAGCCTTTTTCCCTTCTAACAAGTTTCTTTTCATGCTTATAACAAAATCCATGCTCATCACTACACAATATTTTGAAAACCAAGTATTTATGTATAAAAATGTTATTAAACGAATATTCTAATGATATAAGTTGTTATATTTGTTTCAAAACGATCTCAAATAAGCATTTTTTAATATTGGACTATATGAACAATGGATGAGCTCTTTTTATTATCGGTACCGTAACGTTTCATACTGACATCGCATCGAACCGGTACCAACCGAACCGGTACCGACCTTACCGGTATTCGCTTTTTCATGTTTTTAATATCAGTATCATTTGATTTTGGTACCTTTTAATACTTTAATAATACTGCTATACCGGTAAAATCGGTATGATATTCGATTTATATTTTCACTCTTTTTTTTTATAATCCGTATCTCGATTTATATTTTCACTCTTTTTATTATCGGTATCGTAACGTTCCTAAGATGAACAACTGAATATCCATGGGTCTAAATAAGGGGATCCAGATTCATTTACCCTAACTATAAAAACCCGATGATACTCGCATGATCATCAACTTCAATTCGTAAGCAGATCTTCACCCACTTTTCTCGAATTCTCCGCAAATCGCAACTCAGGTCAGTTGATCTTTACTTTCCCCCAATTCACCGTCATCCGTTGATCTAAAGTTCAGGTTCTACGTATCAGATTTCATCTGCTTTCATTGATTTTTTCAATTTGTGTTTTGCACGATCAGAATCTGAGTTGTGATGCTACTGTTGCTGTCACAATCGTGTACAATTGTTGATTATCGTGTGAACATTCTGTGATCTTGGGTTTTGTTTTCGTTTGATCGATTCAGACAAGTTAGAACGTTGAATTCTTTTGAATTAGGATATTAGATTTGATAAGTTAATGCATGTATTTGTGTATCATGTGCTGTATCGATTGTTAGCTGTCGATTGTTCGTAGGCGTTTATATCTGCTAAATTAGATCATGAAAAAGTCAACATTTTTGGTTCTCGAAAATCAAAGTTGTGTTCTTTCATAATCTGATTATTGATGATTGCTATACACAATGACACATTCAATTTTAAAAGAAAAAAACTGGTTGTAGTTTTAGTTCATGCATATGCTATACATATTTGGATGAATGATTCCTTGGTTGGCAGCTAATTATCACTAGTAATGCTTTACTCTGTCAAATTAAGGAAAATATCAAAATTTTAGGATGTTGTAGTTGTGTACAGGGTTTGAATTAAAAAGGAAAGGACTAAAAATTTTAAGTTGTTGTAGTATCAATAATCTTATGATTGATGATTATCAAACACAATGTCACATTCAAATATAGGAATTGGTTAAAATTTGAAGATGTTGTAGCATCAATTATCTTATTTTTGATGATTATCATGCACATTGTCACATTCAGGTATAGGAACTGGTTTTACTCTTTTACACAATCAAATCAAGGAAAAGAACAAGATCTTAGATTGTTAAGTTGTTAGAGGTAGTGCTTCGGTGTTTGAATGGAAAAGGGCTTTCTTGTTATTGTTATATATTACAAAGTGTTTATTGCGTAGTTATTGGATATCTTCATGTAAAATTTTATAGTTTGGAAATATTGTTATAGGGTTTCTTGGAAAATGGCTGAACAAATCAAGCAGCAACCCGCTTTCATTAAGATCAAGGAACTTCGTCCTGGTGCTTTTGGCCTTAACCTAACTGTAAAAGTGGTTAGTTCAAAAACAATAATGACAAGAGGTCGCAATGGGGCTCAAGGTCGAAACATGCGTCTTGCTGAATGTTTGGTTGGTGATGAAACTGGAATTGTTGTCTTTACTGCTAGAAACGATCAAGGTATGATTCACTTAATCAATTTATATAATATATCCAATGTGTAGCGTAAAGTTCAGATGAATCTTTAGTTGTTAATCGTTTGACCTCTTGCTATATTTTGGGCATCTCAATCATGTATTAATTATCTTATGGTTCTTAATGGTGGGCGTACAAACAGTTCGTTTTGATTTTGACATAATTTAGATTAAGCAAGCATATGAGAACAAATAAGTTGACAAAAATACTTTCTAAATGATTAGTGACATTTTTATTATTATGGTTACCCGTAAAAGAATTTTGAAGCATCCTTCTATACGGATATAAACATACTACCTTGTTAATGAAATATGCAACTTTTTCAGTTGATGCCATGAAGGAGGGCAGTACTGTAATTTTGAGGAATGCAAAAATCGACATGTACAAAGGCTCCATGAGACTTGCAGTGGACAAATGGGGACGCGTTGAAGTAACTGAACCTGCTGCCTTTTCTGTTAAGGAAGACAACAATCTGTCGCTTATTGAGTTTGAGCTTATCACGGTTGAAGAGTGAGATATTACCCTTGTGCCCTTGCCATCGACTCTCAAAATGTCTGTGTTCTTGTATTGAAGGGTGGTTTATTTACAGCTTACTGTAAGTTTCCTTACCCTTTCTGCTTTTAAATTTAGGGTCAAATGATTAATCACTGGTTACTTTGGTTATCATGAGATGAGAAATAGTCCTTTTGAGAATAGTATAACTGTAAAAGTACTTGCTTATGTAAGTTAAAGTTTCCTGTTGTTTATGCATTAAAGTTTGTTGTGAATGGTTTTTTGGCATGATCCTGCTTTTGATCTTACAATTTTACGATCCTCTTCAGCAAAAATGAGCTGTTTCTGAATTGCAGAGGATCCTGATCTTGATCGTAAGATCTCTGAAATAGTGAACTAAAAAACCTATAAATGGGCCAACTTTGTTAATACAAAATAAAAATGGTTAGAAGCGTCATAAGATTTACATTTTATGTAATCATCGGACTTCAAGAGTTTAACACCTAAAGAGTAAATCCTTGATTACCAAACTTGGTAACTAAAAATCATTATGTTATACTTTTGCTAACAGTATATGGCTAACATGTATTTAACTTTGTGCTTGAGATGAAATATTTACACATATGGAGAGTATGGCATTTTGTACGATCTTCTGGTCCAGATTCGATCTTATATATGATATTGATCTTGTGGAGATGAAAACCATCATAGTAGGATCTTGATCTTGATGACCTTGGATTGTTAACACATTTAACACGATTAAATTTGGTTGTAATGCTTCCTTGTTTGGAAACTATGCATTTGTGTGTCAATCGGTATTGATTTGAGTTAATAAGTTTCAATTTTTTTTTTGGCCAATACATTTTTTTATTGAAGCTTATACCAAATACTTACAA
>BJCN01007383.1:0-18702 GCA_018326445.1 Flaveria brownii | reverse complement strand
AGAGTTCTTTGGATACCAAAGGCCTAGCTTAGGAGCACCTTTGAGATATCTAAGAATTCTTTTGATAGCAACCAGGTGTGAAATCTTAGGGTTGGCTTGATATCTTGCACATATACATGTAGTAAACATAATATCAGGCCTGTTGGCTGTAAGATACATAAGAGACCCAATCATTACCCTGTAAAGATGTTATCTACACACTCCCCCTCAAGATTAGGTCCAAGGGAGTGGTTTCTGGCTATGGTGTCTTTGCTACCTTATATTTAGTCATGTTAAATCTTGTAAGTATGTCTTGTACATACTTTGACTGACTTATGAAGATGCCATTTTCAACTTTCTTCACTTGAATTCCTAGAAAAAAATTTAGTTCTCCTATGGCACTCATTTCAAATCTATTCTTCATCATATTCTGAAACTCTTTATAGAGCTTCGGATTAGTTGACCAAAAGATAATGTCATCGACATATACTTGAACCATCATTAAGTCATTCCCTATTCCGTTGATGAAGAGTGTTCCATCTATAGTACGCCTTTTGTATCCGTGTTGACAGAGGTACTGAGAGAGTGTCTCATACCACTTCCTTGGAACTTGGTGTAGCCCATAAAGAGCTTTATCAAGCTTGCAGGCATAATCAGGATGATCTAGGTCTACAAAGCTAGGTGGTTGTTTGACATACACCTCTTCATCAATCACCCCATCTAAAAAATGCACACTTGACATCAAGTTGGTAGACCTTGAAGTCCTTGGATGCAACAAACGCAAGGAATATCCTAACAGCTTCAAGTCTTACTAGAGGGGCAAAAAGATCAGTGTAGTCAATTCCTTCTTCTTGTGTGTACCCTTGAACAACCAGTCTTGCCTTGTTCTTGATGACAAGTCCTCTATCATCCTTCTTATTTCTAAACACCCATTTGGTACCTATAATAGTCTTCCCATGAGGAAGAGGACATAGGTTCCAAACATTTTGTCTTATGAATTAAAGCAACTCCTTTTGCATTGCTTCAACCCAACTTTCATCTTTCAAAGCCTCATCAACTTTCTTTGGCTTTATCTGAGACAAGAAACAAGAATGTAGAAAAACATTTTTGTCATGGGTTTTTCCTCTTGTTCTCACCCCCTTGTCAACATCTCCAATGATGTTTGTGGTGGGATGTGCCTTGTGGTTCCTGAGTTGAGGGATCACAGCAAGTTGTTTAGAAAGATCTAGATTTGAAAAATTTAGATCTGGCAATAAAATGTCTTCCCCCACATCATCACACTTATCAAGAGAAACGTGATCCAATGAGTGTGTAACATCATTGATGTTTTCATCAATGGAGTGGTTATTAGCATCAATAAATTCTTGATCACTCTCACCACTACCATTAGCTCCTATATTTAAAGGTCATGTATTTGTGTCTTGTACCTCTGAGCTTGAATTTGCATGTAGTTGAGATGTATCAGCATGATCTGTCATTATGGTACTGATAGGAACTTTATTTGCAGGGTTAGTTACCACTGGAGTTGAAGATGTACTCTGTCTTGGTCTTCTTAGCTCAAATCTTGGATCATAATCTTCTTTTGATGTGTTACCTGTTGATCTTGAAACATCTATACAAGATTTCTTAAAACAGTTGGTAACTAAATCAAGATCAAATAGCCAATCAAGACCAGAACCTTTCACACAGGGTGTGTGCTCATTGAAGATCATATTGGCTGATTCTTCAACTACTCTAGTTCTAAGATTGTATACTCTATAAGCCTTAGCTTGAGAGGAGTATCCAACGATGTGTCCATCATCTGATTTTGTAGCAAACTTGGCTACTTGATCTTTGGTATTCAAGATGGTGCATGTACATCCAAATGACCGGAGAAAACCAAAGAAAGGTCTTCTTTTATGCCATTGTTCATAAGGAGTCTTACCATGAGTCTTAACTACTAAAACTCGATTCTACACATAGTAGGAAGTATTAACTACCTCTGCCTAGAAAGTAATAGGCAGTTTAGAGTCAGGAAACTTGGTTCTTGTAGCTTTAATAAGTGTCATGTTTCTCCTCTCAGCAACTCCATTTTGCTGAGGAGTCCTGCGAGTACTATAGTGTCTTGTAATACCCTTTTCATCACAAAATGTGTCAAGGATTTGGCTTTTGAATTTAGTTCCTTGATCACATCTTATGGTCTTGACTTTGTGATCAATTTGATTCTTAACTTTAAGAATGAAATTCTTCAAGATATCAGGAGTTTCATCCTTAGTTCTAAGGAAGAAAACCCGAGTGAATCTTGTAAACTCATCTGTGATCACCAAAGAGTATGAAGTCCTTCCTAAACTCTTTACACTAGTGGGGCCAAAGAGATCCATGTGTAATAAGTAAAGGGGAGTAGTGATAGAGTTCTTAACCTTTGGCTTGTGAGACACCAAGTGTTGTTTCCCTTTCAGGCATGCAACACAGTGATAATCACTTGTAAACTCTTTCTTTGGCACTCTAGTTACCAAATCATTCTTAATTAGTTTATTCATGTTCTTAAAGTTTACATGGCATATCCTTTTATGCCAAAGAAAAGATTCATCACTATTGGCCTTAGATAGAAAGAAATAAACTTCTCCTAAGGGGGATGTTTCCTGCAAATCCATCTTGTACATGTTCCCTTTCCAGGGTGCTCTAAGTAGGATATGCTCTTGATGAATTACCACTTCGGGCTTGAGAACAATGTAGTCATGCTCAGTAAAGAGCATGTGATGTCTCTGGTCATAAAATTGGGATACACTTTGTAAATTGTACCCAAGCTTCTTAACAAAATTTATGTTCTTAATGCTGAGCTTACCATTTGTCACCCTACCCATTCTAGTAATGTAACCACCAGCATCTCCTCTAAAAGCAACTGGTGGTCCATCAATTTTCTCAAAATTTTGAAGCAAGCCTGGTACAACCACTATTAATGATACATACATTTCTTTTGGTCTTCAGTTGTTCCTGCATATTAAAAGGAGAATTACTTACATTTGGAAACCCAAACCTTATTGGTTTTGGGCTCTTTAAAATGAACTGAAGACAATGCAACAATAATTGATCCTACACTCAGACTATGGGGATCATTTGCTGTTATGCATGAATAATTTCCAGTCACATGGTCTTCCTTTATCTTCCACACCATCTTTGGAAGATTAGACTTGACCTTCAAAGCTTTGAAAGTTTTTACAACTTTGGAAGTTTTGGAAACCAACCCTTCGGAAGATCTTGCTTTCACAGCAGCAAGCTTCAGTGCTTCGAAAGCATTCCTTTCTTCTCAGACCAAATTTTCTTCCGAAGGCAATTTTTCACTTGTCTTCATTTTTATTTTGGAGCTTCCGAAAGAAACACTGATTTCTTCTGAAGCTTTCTTCTTCTTTCTCTTCTCATAAGTATTCTTCTTGGTTATGTTGATAGAACTTTTGGGATTGTAAATGAAATCTTTAGCCAGATGATAAGTACTACCACACATAATGCAATCAAAATGCTTTCTTCCGAGAGCCTTCTTGTGAGTAGAAGACTGAGTTTGATCACTTTCCATCTCCATCCCTATCTTTGAAGATGTTGTGGCAGGCTTCCTAAGGTGAAGCTTGCCTTTGGAGGTGGTTGGTTCATGCTGTGTAGCAGTGTTACACACCTGCTCAGTCTTCACTCCTTCACAAGGATGAGTTGAACATGTACTTTACCTCTTGGTACTAGAGTTCAAAGTTGTGTCCTCAGTCTTTACCACTTTAAAACCTGCAGAGATGAAAACTTGTTTCTACCTGGAGTTGAAAGTGGGCTTGATCTCCTGAGCTCGATTTGATCTTCTCTTTGCTACTTGGATCAAGTTCTTCCTCTTATACTTAGTCATCCCTGACTTCTTCCTCTCCTTAAGAGTGTAGTGACCCTTGTTAGGATGATCTTCCTCACTCTTTCCAGATCCATCCTTCACTACCTCCTCTTCATCCTCTTCATCACTATGATCTATAGATGGTAGCTCATCTTGACTACTTCCACACCTTGGAGATCTTACATACAATAGTGTATGGGGGAGCTATCTCAGTAGATCCTAGTCCCTATTTGTTCTGATAACATACTTTGGAGTGTAGGGATGAGGATATGATGTTCATGAAGGTCTCTTCTTCAAGAACATTCTTTTCTACCTTGGGTTTATTGATCACTAGCTCAGCCTGGCACTCAGTTAACTTAGTAATGAGATCTTTTATCTAAGTACTGTAGTTGGTATACTTATGTTTAAGAGTTGAAATGGTTTTCTTTAAGTCTTCTATTTTTAAATTATACTCATTTTCAGCTTTTTTAAAATTAGTTATTAATATGTTCAAAGACTCAAGATCAGATCTCATTTTTAAGTTATTGGACCTGTGTATATTAACTTTAGCAATGCATTCTGGGGTACAAAGATGTTCCAATACCTTGGCTTCATCCAGATCTACAATCAGTGCTTGGTTTGGAGACACATCTTCTACCTGGAAGCTCCAATCAAAGCCTCTTTCTTCTACAGCAACTGCAGCTTGCTGCTTGGGATTCTTAGTATGTGAAGCTCCCTTAGTATAGTTTGACTTGGGTTGTGCTTGGCCACCGTTTGTCCTGGGTGCCTTGCACTCCTTAACAAAGTGTCCTATTTGGTTACAGTTGTAACACTTCACTTTGCTTTTATCCAGTCCAAACTTTTCACTGGATACATTGCTAGAAAACTTTCTCTCTGTCCTCTTGTAGAACTTCTTGGCTCTGTGAGTGAGAAGAGCCATTAGTTGAACTATCTCCATGTATTCCAGGTCATCTGGATGGATGCAGTCCAAGTCTTCAAGGGTGAAGAGAAAGTTGTCTGTGCTTTTATCATATGACATAAAGGCATGTGATGAGCTTGTCTCTTGGAATGGGATTCCATGGATGTAGCTCTCCTTTGGTGTATGAGGGAAGGTGATGAAAGGGCTCTTGGGTGAGTTGTTAGGGTAAGAGATAAAATAGTGTTGTGATTCTCTAAAATCACTTTCAACCACACGAAGGGCAGAATTCTGCTAATTGTTAGAGTTGCCAGATGGATTTTGCATGTTCATCTCCATCTAGTAACCACTGAGTATGTCATACAATCAGTGAGAGTGAGGGTCTTGAGATTTTCAGTCCTCTTAATGACCACACAATTGTGTGTCCATTATCTAGGAAGAGAGGACATGAACTTTCTCACAATGTCCCTATTCTCCAGTTTTACTCCAACATCCATCATAGTATCCAAAATCTCAACATACCTGAAGTATTATTGAGTCATGGTTTCACCTGCTTTGAAGGTGAAATTCTCAAACTACTGCTGCAGAAGATGCTTCTTGATTTCTTTTACATTAGAAGAATATTCATACATCAACTTCAGTGCATCCTAGAGCTGCTTGACAGTCTTGCACTTTTTGAAGCCTCTGTAGATGGCATTTGGAAGAGTAGTTTGGAGGGCAGTCATGGCTTTTTGATCTATGTCTATTCTTTTTCTATCATCATCAGAATAGTCAGCCATAACATATGGAATCATGCCACCTCCAGCAACAGCTGAAGAGGTGCATGGAATGAGGCATGAGACTTTTATGGAGTCATATAAATGCTTTTTCCAGTTCCTACGCATGGCACCCATCTGTGTTGTGGGTTCTTTAGGATTGGTCCTTCGAGAACATACATCTTGTTTTCTTTCTTGAGAATATTTTATAGGATCCTGAACCAATCCATAAATTTGAATTTCTTAAGTTTCTCATTTTAAAGGATTAACTTAAGAGAAAAAGAGTTGATCAGATTTGTTTCATTAGCATCTACAAAATTTATAAGAAAATGGTTAGTATATTCATGCTTAACATCTTTGTTGAATTTAAGAACCAAATGAAACAATATATATAACTAAAAATGAGGTCCTATCTCACATCATCTCAGGGAATAGCTAAAGAACTCTCCTGTCTACACAACTCTTGGTTTAGGGTCGTATGATGAGTGTTCTCGAGCATTGGTACGTTTAACCCCTATCACACTCATTTACACAGTTTATGTGATATTAGTCCTTAATCAGTAAGTGTAAAAGCAACCTAAGTGACTTAGGAATCATGGTTTTACATTCTACAAAGTTATAGGCCCAGGATGCAGGGTAATCTCTAACACCGATGTTTTAGATAAGTCGATGTATATTAATCTCAAGTTTTCTCTTACAAGAGTTACAATGCATAAGAAATAAGTTACAAGAGATTGAGATACTTTATACTACACCGTACAACTGGCCATACTTGAAAAGCCAGTTGGAACATTGAAAGACAAAAAAATCAATGTAGAGTTAAAAGGCAGATTTCCTTTTGACTAGTGACTATGACATGGCATAGCTCACATCCTAAGATTATATAAAAAGGATAAAAGTACATAAAGTAGAAAGTTATACGCAATGACCTTAATGTACAGTTATAAAAGCATGGGCCTCTTCACTAACTTATACAAGTTGGTGAGTCTTTAGAATTGCAGTGGAAAGTTGGTCAGCTATTGTAAAAGTACATCAGAGAAAAGCATGTTTTTCTAAGTATTCAGAAGAAATCAGTCTTCACTTCACTAGGCTTCGGAAGAGACTTTGTCTTTGAAGCTTTGTAAGACTTAATCTTTGGCTTCGGAAGATTTGATCTTTGGATTCGGAAGACTTTATACTTAGAATATTTCTTGTGCTGAGTATAAAGCTTCCACTGGAACTTTTGGATTTGGAAGATTTTATACTTAGGATAATTCTCATGCAAAGTATAAAATTTCCGTAGCAGTTCTACTTAGTACTTTGATGCATGCATGAAGACCTTTGGTTGCTTTGGTTGCATTAGCCTCTATATAGACCTTACAATTGCTCTTTGATTGGGAAAAATAGTTTTATAAATATTTAACGGATTTAGTTATTTACCTAATCAACTAAATTAAGAAACTAGAAAAATATTGTTTAGTTTTGAGCTATCGAACAACACCGAACTAGTTTAGGGTAACAATGCAAGTTCGCACTAAGTCGATGATCTCTATCTTGATTGTTATGTGCCTTTGACTTTGATTTTTAAATATTTATCTTAAGTTACAATGAAAACAAACAGTTAAAGAAATAAAATAAATATATCTTTTACATAAGGGTTGGTAAATACCTAGAAACATACAAATATTACAACTTGTATATAACCAACCCAATAAACAAACCACAAGTCACTAGTGCTCAACCTTCGTACAATCAACTACAAACCAAAAATATACACACTTTAATTAAAAACATTAACCTTTATTTTAAAGCTACGATCCTTTATCAAAACAAAACTTTTATGACAAGTAAAACGCAAGATCATATAATAAATGTTTAAACATGTATAAAATCTAGCTTTGATACCATTTTGGGTATTGTGAAGTGCTTATAACAAATTAAGCTATTAACTTATTATCAAAGTTTGAAACCTTTTCAGTTTTAGAGGAGGAGATTTTACACGGTTTTACTTTGTCAATTTAATACCCAACACAAGCATCCAATTACACTTGGTTAAACAAAAACAAGAATGCAACCATAGGATGTTAAAAATACTACCTTGAAGATCAAAGCTTGAAACCTTTGCAATATGATTCCGGACCGGCGACAATGGTAGGATATGGCGGCGATAGCGATCCAGTGGTGATGTTGTTGTTTGCAGCTAAGAGGACTAGGGGATACTTGATGACTAAGCTTAGGGGAATCAGTGTTTCCTTTAACTCCTTAATTTTACTCACAATATTTTCATTTTAAACGTCAGTTAGTTAACGTTTGATAACATTTGCTAATTAAAGTTTAATTACCAACAACCCTCGTGATTTATAAACTAACATTTAGTAAAAGCAACCTTTAAACCTTTAAATATTTAACTAATAAACTTTAAACCATTTAATCCCCTCTATTAATTATTTCACTAAATAAATAATTATTGATTATTTCTCTAAATACGCAAACACCATTAAATTAGTATGTGTTTCATGAACTATAACACAAAACAACTACACGTTATTGTTTTATTGTGGTCAGAAGTGTTACTCTTTGGGTCATATTTTGATAGCAATATTGATATTGTTAATGATCGAACATATAATATCCAATAGCTTTATGGTTTAAGTTCCATTAAAATCCTGCTTGTACATACATGATACATCTTTAACACTTTAAAAGTAAACTTTTTGTTATTATTTTTTCTTTTGTTACACAAGTTACACAAAATCCTGGTATTAAAAGTTTGTGCCCCTTATTTAGCTTTTATCTTTGAAACCTATAAATCCTTAGATAACTGAGGGCGATGTTTTTTTGTTTCTTTCTTGGGCGCCCATGTTCATTCAAACCCCTTTCTATGCTTACATTGAACTTTGACTAGAATGGTTACTTTGTTCCTTAAGCAGATGTCCATTTGGTCTAGAATTTGCTACCAATTTCTTAAAAATAGTTTAATTTGTCATTGATTTTAATATTGTTAACCAGTCAGTGAGAGCCTTCCTCAACAGACATCTTCGTAGATGTGATACATGAAAAGTAGTGTGAATCCCACTATGGTCTAGTGGCAATTCCAACCTATATGCTATTATTCTGGCCATTCTTCAATCTTGAAAGGTCCTATATATCGTGATCTTGGTTTTCCTTGCTTTTGAAAGAGAATGATTCCTTTTCATGGTGATACTTTTAACATGACCTTGTCACCAATGTTAATTTTATTGGTCTATGTCGTTTATTTGAATATGACTTTAGTCATGCTTAACAAGTTTTATGTAATCTTTAATCTTTTCATGTTTTTCCATCATAGCTTCCATCACTTTCGAGCATCTACCTCTTTTCGACCAACGTCTCCTCAAAATATAGGAGTCGTATAGCTCCTACCATATATCATCGCACATAAAGGCATGCCAATGCTTACATGGTAACTATTGGTATTCAAGAACTATGTTAGAGGCAAGTGGTCATCCTAACTCTGACCAATGTTGAGAATATATCCATGTAATAGGTCCTAATGTTTGGCTATTTATTTTTGATTTCTTATATGTCTGTTGGTGATAAACGGTGCTAATATACAATCTGGCACACACAGAATCATACAATCTCTTGCTAAACATGTATTTGAACAAGATATCTTTTCTCAGGACTATAAATATGGGAACCTATGGCGCGTCATGATATTTCGATGGAACAATTCAACTATCATTTGCACGTACAGGCCCTTCTTGGCAAGAAATGAGCACTTTTCAATAGTCGATTCACTAAACCCCTTATTGCATCATAGCACATAGTTTTGCTAGACATCTTAATTATGAAATCCATCATGATGTTCTCCCATTTTCACTTGGGTATACATAGAGGTTGGATCGTCCTGTAGGGCTTCATTAATTAAGCATTGGATGAATATAGGATACATACAAAACATATGTGTCCTTCCTTCAGCAATGTTTGATATCATCCTATTGAAAATATTGGCATATGTGTAATTTCTTCTAGTAAAGTGGTCATAGGATTATCATCCCATATGGTCTCCTTTTGGGCAAGCATTGTTGAAAACAATAAATAAGAAACCTCCATTGAAAATGAACTAATTCCTTCTTTATTTATTCTCATTTAAAGTCACCTTCATATCCCATGCTAGCAAAGGTTTTAAGGGTACGATATTTATCAAACTTGGTAGGAAGATCAACATCTTCAATAAACAATAAGCATCTTCTTACACTTGCTTCTATTATAATTACCTTGTAATTACGGGCAATAGTTGTAGTTACTCCTTAGTTTTCCATTCATAAGTGATATCATAGTTGTACTCCAAAATTCCTTAAAAATGTCTCACATATCATTGGCTTCATAGTTAGAGCGTGAACTATTCTTGTCCTCAATATGAATATGATCATTTTAAGAACTCTAAAGCTTTCAAGACAGTCTACATCAAGGAATGCACCAACATTGTGATTTTAACTCATCTGACTTGAGACATGATAATATGAATATAATAACAAATGTACGAGTTCTTTTGCACAGTTATATTGACATGGTCGACTTTAATCAGTTAAAGTTTGACTCTTAAATCTAGTAAAAATTGGTCCTAAATCATGTTTTGTTCTAATAATCTTTAACACGAATATTAATATTAATATGTTAATCGCGCTACTTAATAAATATTAGGTTCTTTGAACAACATTAACTTTGATTCATCAAATATATTTCAAAAGCTTATTTTCATATGTTTAAAAATCCTTCTTTAAAAATAGTCAATTTATGAACCTTCACCTTAAAAATTTGTTGTTTATGCTAATTTAGAATGAGAATTTATTAGGTTTTGAAAATCAGTAATTGACTAAATCATATTTTAAGTCCAAAATCCAAACTTATCAACTATAATTAATCAGATGACGTGAAACAAATATTCACCTTAATATTGAATCAGATGGATGTGATATAAATATTCACCTTAATATTGATACTATGGTTGCTAAAGCAAAGACTAGATATGATGAAATCAACTTGTGATAATCGAATCAAGAGCACATTGTAGTTTCACCAAACACACACACTTATCAGAGTGAACACAAGAGGGAAAGTAGGGTCAAACTAAGTCAAATTTCATTTATATTCAGAAGTCAAATTTCATTTATATTGACAAGTCAAATTTGTTTCTAAAATTGCCAAGTATGGTGAAATGCAAATGACCAAAAGACAACCGTATGCATTTTGATTCACCCAGATGTGATTTTTAGTCACCTGAAAATGATAATATTCATCCCATGTTATCATACTTAAAACAATATTAATCTCAAGTTTAATTAGATGGGGATGAAGAACAAAAACACCATATGAGTTTTAGGTCACTCAAATGTGATATTATCACTCAGCATTTTCTCATACTTAAACTTGAATTCAAGTAAAGTCATATGTGGATGAACAAAACACGATCATATGTTGTTTTAGTCACCCGTATGTGACATTATTAACCTTATGTGATTTCACTTAGAATTATTTTGACCTCAGTCACCCTCATGTGGTGTTGTATCTTAAGTATGAGTTTAGTCACTCGTAAGAGATACTATAGCTTGCATCTGACTTGAATTAGTTAAAAAAATCATTTGTAAGTCATTTGTATTGTAATTGTAAACGCAAATGTGATACTCCATTCGCATGTGACACCGTTACTTGTATCTGAATTAGGTTGGGAAAATTTTAGATTTTATGTGCTCCTATAATTAACTTTCGTGTTCTTATCACCTGAATGCCTCAATCATATGTGATAATCCTTACCATATGTAACGCATTTGTATGTGTTTCTCCTTAGCCAAATTCATACATCTTACTAACACCTCGATAAGGTAGTTCTTCAACCGCATGTCAAATGCTCATTTGAATGTTAATGTGTACTCACCTCAATGTGAAGTAAACACCCGAATAAGACTTGACTTTGGCAATTTGTGCAATTTTCTCATACAAAAAACTAAGCTCATGGAATTTAATCCTTCGCACTTATAACACTATTAATATTTTCTACATTCTTAATGAATTACCACTTAAATTTTTATAGTTTTTAATATTTTTAGTTTAAAAACAAATATTTTTGTAATTTTCAATCTTTTTCTTATTATTGAATTTTCAAAGTTAATTACACCCCTAAGATTTATGTCCATTAAAACCTAAATTTGATAACATTAAATATTAATAATTCTCAATTTTCACATCTATTTCCTGTAAAATAAAAAATAACAATCAAAATGAAAACATCATCAAACTTAAATTATTTTTTTGTAATTTTGACTAATTCTATACGTTAATAACGTTTGATGAGATCATACTCTGTATTCTTTGCAAACGAAAGTAAATGTAAGTGAAATAGACATAAACATAAAGCAAATATGATTGCAAGCATGTTTATCATTATGAACTCATGCAATGATTCAATTTTCTATACGTCTTGACATTTATCAAGCTTTGGTACAATTAGAAATGGCAACTGAGTGCACTTAGATCCATAGACAGATGAATTATCCTTACCAAATGCAAAGTAACACTTTATTGCAACTTAATGGCCATGTTACCTAGTGTATGAACTATAATTTGCATTGAAGAACACGGGATTTGATCATCTTTTGCATTTTATATACTTGATCCATATTATAATTCATTAATACTTGTCGGGATTCTTTTTGCTTTTACATTTATATGCATCTGATGCTTTTATGCAGGTTAACTACGTCTGTGTTTAACAGAACAAAAGTGCCCTTAGATTTATTTCAAGTCTTTGCTTTCACAAAAAAAGAGAAACAAATGCATTTAAAGAAGACGTTATAAACTATTATCATTTGATGTATTTAAGTAACCAAAAAAGCACCCACTTAAAAGGAAATGCTTACGAATACCCTAACATGAATATCTATCCACAAATGCATATAACTTTTAGCTCATCACACAAGCTTGTATCTTCAAATTTAAACTAAGCTTGCCTACACATAAAAATAGTGTAGTTAGTTATTATTTGAAAAAACAAATGCAAAGAGCAAAGACTAATGCATCCAGCGTTTATCATTTGATGAAATACAAATTCTTTTTATTATGTAAATCTAATATATGTGATTTTTTTTTTATTATATGATGCTTTGTCCTTTTAATTTGTAAAAGAAAAGGTAATAGATATGTCAAGAAAAACTTTAAATTATTTTTGGTGATTAATCATTGTTATATATCAATTGACTATACTATGAATTCAAACCTACCAGGTTGAATACGTTAGTAAACCGCATGGATTTGAACCAGTTTGGTTAATCTAATTTCAACACAATCTGTTAACAATGAAATTTAATTTTAGTGTGCTTTATTTTAGAATGTTAATCATGATTTATAATTATAAACATCGAAGTAGTTTTATTAAAGTGAATAGGAGTGTTATAGAAACTAAACTTATAATCAAGTAATGTGTTTTAATCTAAAGAATTTGAGAGTATAATGCTGAGGCTATTATTTCGTTTGCTTCTACTATGGAGACGAAAATAATCATTTATTTCTTGCAATGCCAGGAAGACAAGTCTCGAACGAAGACGCTAACAGGAACAAGATATGGATTTCCTATTATAGTTGCATCTCCTGTAATCACTATCCACAAACATGTAGAGGTCGAAACTTCCTTCTTTAGGAACCCAAAAACTAAGCTAGGTTTGCCTTTGAGATACCTAAATATGCACTTTACTGCATTCATACATGATTCCTTAGGTTCTGCCAAATATTTGCAAACACAAAGACACCGAACATGATGTCAGGTGCACTCATAGTAAGATACATTAATGAACTTATCATGGAGAGATGGTGTCTCTAATCAATTGGCTTTTCATCTAAATCAGGTCTTATCTTCAAATTTAGATCAACTAGTATTCTGATAGATAGACAATCTACAAAACTAAACTTTTTTAGCATCATATTAACATACCTGGCTTCATTGATAAAGATTGCTTTTATTGTCAGCTTCACTTGCAATCCTAAGAAGAAGTTGAGTTCACCCATGGAGCTCATCTAAAACTTAAAATCCATTAGCTTCTCCAAGTCTTTGAAGAGGTGTTTGTTGATTCGATATGAAATCATCAACATAAATATAAGCCAATAATAGGTCATGTCATTTCTTATTTAGTAATAATACATGACTGGTGAAGGGGGTCGATGTAATATTTTCACAAGGTGGAGAGACTTATAACATTTAGCAGATCAAATATGAAACTAGCTTAGACAAAACAAGAACACAAGTAAATGAACAATAACAAGAACAAGAACAAGATAATATGATTTTCAAGAATGATGTATATTGCTCTTAAGTTCTTACAAGTGTTACAAAGCTTACATAAAAGAATACAAACTTTATACTACACCATATAGTTGGACATACTTTGAAGGCCAACTAGAAACACTAATCTAGACAACAAGATTAATGTAGAGTCAAAAGGTATATTAACTTTTGACTAGCAACTATCACATGTCATAGCTCGTATCCTTATCTATAACAAAAAAGATAAAATTACATAGTTGAAAAGTTACAGACTCAACATCTTAATTTATAGTTGACAAAAGCATGGTCGTTTCACCAACTCATGCTAGTTGATGAGTATTCAGAGATAGCATCGGAAAGGTGTTTCAGCTTTTGTCAAAAGTATGTCAGAGAAGACATGTCTTCTCGGTATTAAAAAGAAATCAGTCTTTGGCTTCGAAAGACTTTGTCTTTGAAGCTACAGAAGGCTTCATCTTTGGCTTCGGAAGAATTGGTCTTTTGGCTTTAAAAGATTTGATACTTAGTATAATTTACCAAGTTATATCAAATTTTCCAAAGTACTTTCCTAGTACTTTACATGTGCATGCTGAGAGTTCTTTGGTTGCATCAACCTCTAAGTGTATTCCTTACAAACTCTACCTAGGCTGATGCTACCAAAACTGAAGACACCTCTGAGTCTTGATCTTTATATGTTGATAGTCATCATCAGAATCAAGACTATTCCCCTGATCATTAGTTGGTCAGGATTCCTCAGACTCTCAAAGTATCTCCTCATGTCATAGAGATCATGTAGAGATAGATCAAGATGTTTTGCCAGAAATAGATGTCTTAACCTCCTTGATCTCTAGTGACTTTCCATCTGTCTAGGTTAGTAGCAAACACCCAAGATAAGATGGGTCTCTCAACAATAAGAGGCTCTACTATGAGGGGACTTTGTTCAGTAACCTCTTATTGAGCACCCTCAGGATGTTTTTATGTATCTAAAGCTGCAGAGGTGGATGCCTTAGAATTCTTCTTTTTCTTGTCCCTTCTTATGGCCATCCTATTCCTCTTTCTGTATTTTACTAAAAAGGCTAGTTTGTAGTACCAGATTGTTCTTGTTTTTCCTTTTCAGTTGGGTCCTTTTCATTCATAGGTTCAGAAGGAGAAGGATCTGGACCCTGTTGTGGATCAGAAGATGAAGTTGGCTGTGATGCAACACTAGGTCTAGGTTGTGTTGTCTCTTAGGGTTCTATCTTGACCTTAGCTTCAGGTGCAACCTGACTTGGTGGAGAATGCAAGTCAACCAGCTCACCCCTTTTGATCTTTTGCTTGATGACTCTAATGTACTCATTCATGGTGGATAGAGACATTAGAGCAAGTCTCCTTTTGGAGAATCCATACAGCTTCAAGAAGCTCACAATCTTTTGTCTATCAGCAGACTTCTTTAGATTTGTTGTGATGGTGGTTCTTGACTTCACAACCTCTTCCCTCATCTTCCTCTTAGCAGCTTTTTGCTCTTTTAGCACTTATTGTTGAATTGCTTGAGGTATTCAAACTCAATGTATTCATATGATAAGGGAAGAAAGACTTCTTTCTGATAGAGACATTGGCACTCAGGTAGGTTATCTTGTTTTGCTTGTCTTGTTCCCTACCTACATGAGTTTGTTGCTTAGTAGCCACAGCCTCTGCCTCAGGACTTTTTTGAACTGGGGAAAGAGTAGGAGCTTTGTAAAGTCTTTTTCTTCTCCTTTCTTCTTTGATTTTAAGGAGCAATTTTGCATACTCAGCCTCCTTTCTCTCCTTTAACACTTCCATGTCAGCCAGTTTAATTAATTCCTCCAAGGATAGAAAGAGATGAGTTCATCAACATTATAGTTCCTAGACCCTAGATAGTTCAATTTGGCTGCCCTCAACTTATCATTTTGAGTACTTGGCCTGGTGCCGCCCTGATTGCAGCTTCCATGAAGCGAGGGGTCTCACTTAAACTCTCTTCTCTTGTCCAACTCTTACTCTCTTTTTCCTCATCCTCAATATCCTCAGAGGTCATTTTTCTCTTCTATTTATCACTCACAGGTCTGTGTGACTCAGAGTGGAGAGAGCTTTGGCCTTCGTTGCTTAGTGCTACACTTGAGCTCTGGCTAAAGAGAGGATGTGAGACACCTTCACTAGCTGGTGCCTCACTGAGGATAAGGGTTGTTAAAGCAGTTCTAGTCTCAAAGTCCACAGGCTCAACTACTGGGCCATCAGCCAAGGTTTCCCCTTTGAAGCTAATCTTAGGGTCTATCTCAACATCCATTTGACTAACAGTTTTGCCTGCTAGCCTCTATCTATATAGCTTGATTCTTCTCTTAAACTTTTCAAGCTCCCTGTCTTGAATCCAATCAGCTTACCTTACAGCTTGCCTGCTTTGACTTGGGTTGCAAGTGGGAGGTCAACTAGAGAGGTGCTCTTATAGTATCTCGGGTTGTAGAAGCTGAAGATTTCTTATTGTCCCTGAGACCTAGAGATTACCACGACTCTCCTTTCAACATCATACCTCCATCCCACTATTGGATTTTCAGCAGGGTGAGATGGAGAAGGCATTGCCCTTGGTATACCATCCTTAAACAAGCTTTGAATGAGTGAGTCCAATTCAATATTGACCTGAGTAGGTTGTTGAGTATGGAAAACTGCAAGTGAGGGTGGCGAGTCCTCCATGTCCATACTCTGGGGGGAACTCCCAAGTTCTGTGATTGCAGGCAGGACTTTCTCCTTCTTTTTGGTAGCATCACCCTCTTGCATATGGAGCTAAAGGTTAGGTCCACTACATCCACAGGTTCTTATGGGCCTGGTGGAGTTCTCCTAATGGGTCTCTCAACTAACTTTCCCTTGAGATTAGTGATGACCCTTCTTTTTAAGGCTGCCACCTGAGATTCCGGGTGATTCAACTTTGAAACTAAATAGGTGCATGTTTTTTTTATAGATTTTGCACCTTTAGTTGCAGACTTCCCTCATTTTCATCCCAAGAATCATGGGGAGATGAGAGAATAGGACCAAAATCTTCTTCCTTATTACCAGAATGGAGTTTTTGTCTGCAGGATTTCCCCTGCATCATGATAGCTTCATGAGAAGTGACAATGGGCAGATTACCTTTTGAGTAGTGACTATGACATAACACAACTCACATTCTTATCTATTACAAAAAGGATAAAAGTACATAGTTGAAAGTTTAAGACTCAAAACCTTAATCTACAGTTGATAAAAGCATGGACTTTTTACCAACTTGAGTATTCAGAGATGGTAGTGGAAAAGTGATTTAGCTTTTGCCAAAAGTATGTAAGAGAAGACATGCCTTCTCTATCTTCAGAAGAAATTAGTCTTTGACTTCAGAAGATTTTGTCTTTAAAGCATTAGAAGACTTCATCTCTGGCTTTGAAAGAATTGGTCTTTTGGATTCCAAAGATTTGACATTTAGCATAATTCATTGAGGTATATCAAATCTTCTGAAGTACTTTACTAGTACTTCACATATACATGCTGAGACCTCTTTGATTGCATCAGCGTCTTTCCACGTTCATACTTGTATTGAAGTAGTAAAGATGATAGTGTTTAATACCACTTCCATGGTGCTTGCTGAAGGTCATATAAAGCTTTGTCAATCTTATATACATGATGTGGCAGAATCTAAGCATTTGTGAAATCACAATAAGCACCCCTTTGGTTCATCCTAATATATCTGGGTGTCCAAGAATCATAAAAACCATCATCATACCTACAAACCTTATGATGTGGTATGAAATATGGACCATTATGTTTTTATTGAGGAACATATGAAATTTAGAAGTAGGCTTGCTCACTGGTATACTTACTAATTGTTGATTAAAATAAGAGTCACTAGTCATTTCATAGAATAAATGATTTATCGAAGAAACATTCAGTAGTTTGGTGATTACACATATCACATACTACCATATATGTTAAAGTGGCATTTAGATGTGTCATGGTCATGCATCACACAAGTCATAGTAAGAATACTATGACTTTTATGTTGTTTCTTATGTTAATGCCTTGTTGGAATTCATTAAATTTGGTTTAGCCACTAGGTCTGATTTTGATGATAAAGCTTGAATGAGATTCACTTTAGCTTCCTTTTAAAATTTGACAGAATTCTTGTTTTGTTGATGTTTTTGTTGCTTCTCTTATTGATATTATCATCCAATTCTTTCTCAAATTAGCCAACATAAGAATCAAGACCTTGGCCTAAACAATCATCAAAGTCTTTTGATTTTGACTTTATGAGAAGCAACTTTAGTTTAGAATTTAGGTGAAACAACTCCTTTTTGCTTAAGCTTTTGAGGAGTGACTACCCAGTTAGCATCTTTTTTTAATCAATTTATTGTTTCACCTTTTGTTTCTCCATGTACCTAGTACTCATGATTTCCAAATCATGACATTTCACTCTCATATTTGGATGTTTCATATTGTAAAAAGCCTGGTTGTTGAAACTTGACATATGGAAATATTGCTTTTATTAGGATTTTTGGCTTTGTAAAATATTTCTCACTTTAATTAGGTGACAACTTTTAATATTTTCAACATATGATTCAAAGTACTTGTAAGGTTATATAAGAAAGCAGTTGCAACCAAAGCAACCAAAGGCTTCCTGGATGCATGCACTATGTACAAGGTTCAAGTTGCTTCAGAAGTTTTACACTCTGCACATAAAATATCTAAGTGTAAAATCTTCCAAAGCCAAAGATTAAGTTTTCCAAAGCTTCAAAGACAAAGTCTTCTTAAGCAAAATGAAGTGAAGACTAATTTCTTCTGAAGAAAGAGGAGAATATGCTTTCCTTGGATGTAATTTTGTATAAAGCTAACCCACATTCTGCTGCAACTCTAAAGTCTCACCAACTTGCATAAGTTGGTGAAAAGGTCCATGCTTTTGCAACTATACATTGAGGTCTAGAGTCTTTAACTTTCTACTTTATGTACTTTT